>JAHBCN010016473.1:0-19542 GCA_019359885.1 Listronotus oregonensis
AAGGAAAGTAAAAAATTTTTTTTTTTATTTGTCGTCATTCGCTCTCTTAAAGTTTGGATAACCCCCTCGCTTTTATTTGGATTTATTTTAAAAACCCAAAAAACCAATTTTAAAAATAAAATTAAAAATAAATCCTTACGGCACCCAAAAAATAAACGAATTTGACAATATTTAAAGTTGGACCCCTTTTTAAAATGAAAATTGTCCCCCAAAAAGAAAAAAAAACATAAAGTGCAAAAGTTAAAAATTTTTTTTTCCCTTTTTTTTTATAGGTTTTTTTAACACGTGGGGAAGCGGCACATTATAAAAGAAACCCGGAAATCAAATCTTTTTTGCTCATTTTTTTTTTTTTCAAAGGTCGCCGAATTTTTTTTTTTTAAAAATATAACTATACCTCTGTGTATTTTTTAGTGGCGTTTCATCCCCCAAATTTGGGAAAAACCCCCAACACTGTTTAACTTTCGTTCAAGGTAGCGCAAAATCCTCGATGGACATCGGCTCGCGTTGAAAAATTGAAAATTGGGGTTTATCTTATTGTAGTAGTTTTATCTTTGATATTGTCCATCTGAAGCTTAACTAAAAATTTGGTTACTTTTATGATGTAAGAATTTTTCTTTGGTACATATCCTCAGCTTGTGTTAAAAAAGCGATAGTTTTTGGATATTATTGTATTTTTTTTATTGCCAAACAACTCTTTAACATGAAGATTCGACTCTATAAGGAGGATGACTTCATAGATTTGGCTTTTTTCAGAAAAATTTAAATTGAAATTTTTTTTCGTCCGCCATTCGGTAAAAATGGATATTCATGTTCATATCAACCGGATTTTACTGGTAATAAATCTGCACTTACTTCTCCGCTTGTTGTAATAAATATCGGGAATATCCGTTTTTTTTAAAACTAAATTTTTTTTTTGAAAAGGCATAAATTTCACTGAAAAAAATAAAATATTATTTAAAAAAGGGAAACAGTTTCCATGGATGGATTTTTGTATAAGCGCAAGGAAAGGGATCGGGAAAAAAATTCCTTCGCTGTTCTGAAAATGTCATATTAACTGTTTTTATACACAGTTGAAAATGTAGTATTTTCAGATAAGTATAATAAAAAATAAATTTCGCGGAATTTTTCTAGTGACACAAGAATGCCTCCTGAATTTTGCTAAAAATTTTTAAAAAAAATGTGAAGTGGTCCAAATATAAGAAAATCCCAATAAATATTGATATAATAATTTTTGTTTAGTCTTAAGGGAGCGTCCAATGATTTTAATTTTCACAGAAATTTTTTGAATGATTAAAAGAGCCTTCTGGAGTTCGAGCAGTGTAAAGTGGTCCAAATATTAAAAAAAACAAAAATTGTCGATTATTACCCGGAGGGAGTTTTGGGGAGGATTTTATTTTTACTAAAAATTTCCTGAATGTCAAGAAAGACCCCTAAATTTGCCCAGATTTTCAAGGTATAAAGTGGTTCAAATATTAAAAAAATATTTTTAAATTTTTCGACAACAGGTTAAGGGTTGATTAGTTTTTAGAACCAGTTAATACAGTCGTTTAAAAATTATTTTTAAAAATTTTATTTTTGGGATTTCTTAAAATCTACCGGTCGGAATCGTGTCAAATAGTATAGATTAATCTAAGTTTGGGAAACCCTTTTCAATACAAATGCCTAAAGTAAGGTAATTTGGTAGGCTTAAATTGAGGCATGAGTCTAAAGGACTAACACACTCACAGCCACATCAATGCGCTCACCTCCACTCGCCTACGCCAGCCGTGAAGGTCCAGCTAACAGGAAAAGTGTGATGTTTTTTTTTAAATTGCTATAGAATTTCTCCCATACGTCGATAAAGACGTTTTACTTCAAAAATGTATGTCATGACTATAATTTAATGTAAATTTCAGTGATAGGGAAGCATTTTCTTCAGTGCCCGGTCGGCGCTAGGGTTAAATTCCCGGGCCCCGGCTACGCTACTGATTATATTAAACTTTAGATATTTAAATTTCTTTGCCAAAACGATCCGTTGAAATTGCTTAAAAAAGGAAAATTCAAGTTTACCTCGGTTAAGAAATACAGGTTTGATTTTAGTGTGGTTCAAAGAGTCGCTGTTTGAAGACTACTTTTAATATTTTTAATATGCCGTATAAATTTGCAATTTGGTTAATTTTTAATGCTTTTATATTTAAGTTTTGTCTTTCTCAGACGATTTTTAATAGTAAAATTGTTAATTATGAAAATAGTGCCGACGATAAAGGTTATCATTTTTCGTAAGTATGTATTTTATCTTCTAACTGTTTGGTTAAAATTTTGTTTTATCTACTTACTAAATTAATATGATAACAAAAAGAAATACAAATTTTCTTTCAAGAAAATAATATACCCATAGAAGATTATTAATTTCGATTTTTTCAAATCCTTTTAATATTTAATATGTTTTATATCATATGGCAGTTAATAATTTGCAGATCCTAACATATTTTTTAAACATTCCTAAGGAGATGTAATAAGTTTTGAGAGGTGCCATCCAAGGTCACAAGCAGACCTAGGCAAAGGTGCGCCGACCGAAACGGGTGAATCCATTTCGAAAGGTGCCCCTGAAGTCACCGGCGCCTGTTTCACGAAGAAGGGATCCCTGAATCCAAACAGAAGGCGGACAGAACCGCGTTTATTAGGAAAAGGGTTCCCTGGCTTTGAAGAGAAAGCGGATAGGACCGTTGTCATGGGTTAAGGCCGAAGATGTGGCCTCAGAAGAAACATCTGGTTCCTGTAACAAGGACCTGGTAGCTACCCACGTCAGTAGACCGGGAGAGGAGGGTATGGCGGAATCTAATCGTCGACTCGTCATACTCTTCAGGAGACAGGGACACCAGAACACAACAGAACACATATTGTGCTCGTGTCCTGTAGCGACACGAGTAAGAGGAGATGTAAAACACTCTCCCAATCTAAAATCGGATTTATTAGAGGTCTGATTCTATTGGAGAAATATAAAAAGGGGTGAGCCACAATATACCGAGGGTCGCAGTGGAGGGCGTAAAAGTCTACTCACTTTAAACCCACCTACCTACCTACCCCCTCCCTCTACCCACGCTAGTGGTTGGGGGTAAATTTCTGTGAGGGTACCCCCCACCAATCGTCATGCAGTTTATAGGTGTGTGTACCTTTCCTGCCGACCAATAGGATCGTACAGTGAAAGAAAAAGGGTATACACCTATTCTTCTTTCTCCCTCGCATGTTTGTTCTCACGGCCAAACGGCAAGACTGCCTCTAGTAGATACATGCTCGAAGACAAAACCCATACCTTATCTGGTACGGTATTTATAATTAAATTTTTATAAAATTGATGTTTAATATATTTTAACGTATTTTGTTTTTAGATATTATACCGACTATGGGATAACCAGGGAGGAAAAAGGAGAATACATAACGAAAGAGGATAAACCAATTTTGGTAGTGAAAGGGTACTATTCTTATAAGGGAAATGATGGAAAACTCTATAAAGTAACCTATGAATCAGACGAAAATGGTTACCGAGCTATCCCAACATCAGAATCAATACCGTTTGGAATACCCGGCGCTGCATTGGCGTCCCTGGCGGGTGGTGGTTTAGGTTAAAATTAAGTCAAAATTCATTGTTATCGTGCCTTTACAATGTATAATTAAAAAATATGACTGCAGCTTATTATATATAATAAACAAGTAGCTACACATTAAAAACATTATTATTTTATTAAAGAAAATGTATCTTCACTTTTAATAAGAGTACTTTGTATGTGATTACCTAAAAATGACATCTTCCACAACACAAAGTAATTTTGCTCCAAATTAAATTTCTTTTAGAAAAAATTGCTTACAAGAGGACTTGCAGCCCTTCTATAGATATTTTTACAACAATTTGTTTTTATCTCCCATTAGTACTTTTTTTTGAAAACAGCAAATATATTTTTCTACAACCAAGGGAAAAGTACCATGTTTGCACTTTAAACAGGAAGCGTAAAAAGTTGTACTTTTTCGAAAAGCAAGGGTTTTTCTAACTAACCAAAACGCGCGCTGAGTTACCATGGAAACCAAAACAATAACACACATGTGTAGCGCGCAATGATGCTCGACGTTCTAAAATCTGAACTGTTAAATTTGGGGTTATCAATAATAATTAATTTTTACTAAATGCTTTTATAAAATTTACGGTTGTAAAAAAAATCCTGTTATGTTGCAGTAGTGTCAAAAAATAACATATGAGGCGACATTGTATTCAGAATGATGTATCCCATTAAACGGTCCGGTCAAACCGGAAGTGAAGATATGATGTACCAAATTTCATTTTTTACCTTAAAAAAATACAAATGTTACAGGGAAGAACTATCTCTAAGAAACACTCGGTATATGATACTTATCAGAGTCAGTGCCCTTATCCGGTTTATATTAATGGTATTCCAAGTGCTCTATTACTTGCGGAGATGATTTAGGTTTGGGCCAAAATATGGGATTTCATATCAAGCATACTTTCCTGACTGAGTGGTGAAGGAATATATTTAATAATATTACGAAAACACCGCCCAACAGCAATTCTGTTGCATGGCATATTTTCACGAGCTTATCGTGGTAGGAGATGGTTGTAAAAAATTTAAACAAAATTTATACAAACACATTATTATAACTATAGGTTATTATACAGGGTCTCTGGGAAAATTTAAGAAATCTTCCAGATATAAAGAAACACGTGAAAAGAATACTACAAGCTTATATAAACTTTTTTCGTATAAACGGAAAAAAGAATATACTAAATTTAGGCATAATAATATTAGTTTAAGGTTATCTTAGCTTTGTATACCCCCAAGACTATATTGTTTTAATTTGAGAATTTAAAATCTTCATTTAAATTGATTTAAATTAAATATACACATCGTTATTTGTAACATATGAAAGATTTTTTTCTATGCATGCAATTGAATCAAATTGTTACTATAAAGATTTAAAATGAAGATATCAGTAGCTCAGCATAAGTCGAAAGTTTCTTTAGAAATAAATATATGATTTTGTTATATTGAAGATTCTGCCGAATTTGAAAAGTTAATTTGAAAATGTTAGTATGTTTAAAATAAAACACAACTTCTCAAAGCAAAATTGCGACCTATTTAAAATAAAATATCGTACTTTTAATCTGAGCCTACAATTTGTCTTTCAAGAATATGATATACTTACTCAAATTAAATATTTAAATTTTGGTTTTATTATAGCAAATCTTTTGGGATAAGTTGGTTTTGTTTTATTTAGTGATATTGTAATATTAAAATGAAAATATTAACTCTTTAATTTAATAATTTTAACATGTTGGTTTAATATCTCATTTTTTAAACTTTTAAAAAATGTACAGGGTGTAACAAATTTAGTGTATCCATGGGGATCCCATGGCCCGGCTTAAATTAAGGCAAAGTTGCGCATTTTTCCCAACAAAGCCGTTTAAAATGTTCAGATTTCCGAATAGTTCCAAAGATATAAGGAAAACAAAATTTTGAAAAATGTATTTTATTTTTTTCTCCCTTTTTTAAAAACCCATTTTAAAATTTATAACACATTCACATAGCCACTTTATTTCCGCTTTTAAAAATTAGGTTTTTGGATTTCCATTTCAAAACGTTTTTTATCAACTTTATTTTTTTTTTGTGTACTCCAAATAGGATCTCTTTCACTCTCTTACTTCTTGAGCTGGGGACCGAACCACAAATCTTGAAGTGTGATACATCGTTGAATAGGTCATTCAATAAGAAACTCAAAACTAAAAAAAATCCAATATGCCGTCCACAAGAAAAAATAAAGTTGATGACGGTCGTCATAAAATTAAACGTTGAATGGCAAATCCAAAAACACTAATATTTAGCGGAAATAAAGTGACTATGTAAATGTGTTATTAACTTTAAAATCGGTTAATAAATAAGGTTAGAAAAAAGATCAATTTTGAAAATTTTATTTTTTTCGTATATCCGGGCTATTCGGAAAAATAACACATTTTAAACGGCATTTTGTAGGACAAGTAAATGCGCAACTTTAAATTTACCAACCTCGTATTTTCTTAGGTTTTTAAGATCCCCGAAACACTGAATTTTTCCCCCTTTTTACTTTAAAAAAAAGCTGCTGCACCAATAACTGAAACTTTTTTTTTTTAAAGTGCCCCCTTTTTTTTCCCTTTCAGTCAATTTTATTTTTTGTTTTGGGCCTCAACACTGTTGACCAAAAAAAACGTTATTTTTTTTAAAATTGGAAATACGAAAAAATATCCTTTTTTTTTAAAAAAAATAAAAATCCATTATTACTTTAGCTAACATTAACATAGGTATAAATTTTTTTAAAGTTTTTTCGCTGTTTAAAAAAAAGTCCATTATAATTATAACAGGTTTCGCTGACAACTACAAAAAAACAAGGGGTAAAAAATCTTCGTTTTTAAAAAAAAATTCTTGCTGAAGTTTTTAAAAAAATCTGTTAAATAACAAAAAAAAATTTTTCATTATAGAAGAATTAACTTTAAGTTCTATTTTTTTTTATTTTTTTATTTATTTACGGATACTCCCATTTTACAACAATTTAAATCAAAAAAAACTACATAACAAACTTAAAAAATTATAAAAATTTAAATAAATATTAAATGCATCACAGTACAGACAACCAGATCGTAGATAAAAAAAACATAATAATAATTAAATTTTCCAAACATTTAATAGACGCCTAATGACGCCCCAGCCCCCTTTTTAAAACAAAAAAGGCTAACACCAAAAAAAAAATCAAAAACATTAAAATTACTCGCATTCTCACCAGTGGAGCATCAACCAAATTATTTCTCTGGGGCTCTGGTAAAATAAATTTTTGATCTGGTTCGATAACTTTGGAAAAGTTTAGACGCAGAAGATAACTTGAATCAATGACCATTTATGGTTTATAGAAAACACTTCAGCATGAAGCCTTCGTTTTTGTAATGTACATAAGTTAAGTTAACATAACTTCTTTAATCGGTGTGACCATCCAACAAGGGTATTTTCAACTTAAAGGCACAGGAGCGCAGAAATCCCTTTTGGGGACAGTTAAGCTCTGCAATGGGGCAGCGTACTGAGGAGACCAAACCTGGCTCGAACTCCAAAATGGAACGCACAAAAGAACAAAAAAAAAATCCCATAAACATGGCATGAAAGGTCCTTACAAAATCTTGTTACAAAACCCAAGCTCCTTTTTAGCACGCTTCACTAGCGATGCGATGTGGCTGTTAAACAATAATTTACTGTCCAAAACTCCCCCAGATCAGTCACCTCATCAACCCTTTAAGGTCACACCATCAATGACATATTCATAAACCACTGGATGTTTTATTCTAGCAAAAATAAGGGGCAGCACTTCCCAATTTTAAAAAAAGACCATTCATCTTAGACCATGAAGAAATTATTAATGTCAGATTGCAATAAATCACAATCTGCACGAGTGTGAATTACTTTGGGGAAAGCTTGAGGTCATCGGGAAACACTAGGAAACAGACTCGCACACAAAATTGGAAAATCGTTCACAAACAGCAAAAATAACAGCGGTCCACAGTGTGACCCGGGAAACCCCCAAGGGGGGGCAAAAGTTGAAAAAAAAATTATTTATCTTAATGCTGCCCGGTCAGTCAGAAAACTACCCAGCCACCAACAACCTTATCCCCCAGTCCGATAGCTCTCAATTTTAGCTAATAATAGGAGGATTCACCCCCCTCAAATGCCTTGGAGAAATCAGTGTAAACACTGTCAACTTGTAGTCTTTTTTCCCAAAAAGGCCCCAAAATATCCTGGTAGGTCAAAAATTTGTCACTGTAGCCCCGAAAACCTGTTTTCCCCCAAGATACTTCCCCCCCCCGAGCAAGACGATGTAACTAGTGCATCAAAGAGCTTGGGTATTGCAGTTTTAACAAAACCCCTGTAATTTTTTACGTCACTGCGGTCCCCAGACTTAAAGATAGGAGTTATGAATGAATCCTTCCGAAATTTTTTGGGAAAATTTCTTGGTTAAGAGGAAAAATTTAAAAAATATGTACAAAGGGTTGCTTAATGTATAGACACATTCCCCCTTAAAAAAAAAGATGGTTTCCCCCAGGGCCACAGGAAAGCTTAGATTTATCAAAATAGCATTAAAAAAAAAATTGAAGATCTATATTAATTTCCTGCAAATCAATATTATTATCCAGGGATGTGTAATAATCAGGGTTTTCCAGGTGGGCATCTTTCATACACAGTTGAAAAGAACTCAGCAAAAAAAATTTAAAGTCTGGGGCCAAACTACCAGTCCTGTTGTCCAGATACGGGAGATGGATAGCCCCAGGGGTGCAGAGTTATTTACGTGCCTCCAAAACAAAGTCGGGTCAGTATTAATATCATTTTGTATTCTTAAAATATTTTCTATAACATTCCTCTCTCAACTGACCAAAAACCAGACCTTAGATTAGAAAACACAATATAATCACTATATAGCTTAGTTTGCATATACCTCTTATGTGCTATTTTCTTGAAAAAAAAAACAGTCTTGTTCTCAACTTCGAAAAAAATAAAATCAGTTCAGCTATTTTTTTTTGAACAGTCATTCGGGCCCAACCCCAAAGGGATTATTTTTTTAAAAAGGCCTTCGGACAACCTGGCAACTGGTCTTCCTCTGACATTTTTTAAAAAAAAAAAATAAACTTAAAAGCAAAAAATTTAAAAAATTAAGCAACACATTTTTCTGTAATAAGTAAATGGTGGGTATATCAGATTTCTATACCAAATACAGATAAATAAAATAAAATATAAATAAAATGCTTTTAAAATTTAATTTAAAAGTAAATTAACCCTATACATACAAAGGGGGGAAAAAAATACAAGTACAAAGTGTTTTAAATATAATTATTTCAAAAAACTGTTTCAAAAACCGTATACTGGGTTTTTTACTAGGTACCCAAACATTTAACTAAAAAGGTAAAGATACTCAGGCTTATACAATATAGAAAAAAATACATAATATGTATTATTATTATAAATTTTATTTGTAAAATTTTTTTTTCAAACAGATGCAGTTTGGGGGTACCTATAGGCTAAAGGGAGTCAAAGTTTTAAAAATAATATATTATATTGGGGATTTTTTAAAATGAAAATTGGGCCCCTTTAAAAAAAAAAACAACATAAAAAGTTAAAAAAAAAGATTTGGGGCGTCTTTTTTTTTTTATAATGTCCGCTTTCCGCAGGTGTCTGTAAAAAGGGGACATAAAAAAAAAACCCCGACCGAAAAAAAAAATTAAAATTTTTTTTTGCTACTTTTAATTTTTTTTTTATCTTTTAAAGGGCCAATTTTCTTTTTAAAAGACCCCTAAACTAAAACAGTTTGTTTGAATAGCTTTAGTCAATTTCATTTACCCATATTTACCTGGCAAGTTTTAAAAAGTAACCCGCCAATGCCTTTCAATTCCATTTAAGTTTTTTTTAATAGTTAAATAAAATTTTTTTTTTTAAAAAATCCAAAAAAATACAATTTATTAGACATGTAGGGGTATATGTATATTTTTGTTAGGTATACTGAATTTTATCACACTTGCTCATATTCTGTAGCCTGCAACAATATTAATGGTTTAAAATGTACTTAGTATGTTTTTAATCGTTTATCTAAATTTTATATAAACTGTTTAGTTAAAAAAAAAGCGTATGCTCCTATGGGTAAGTTTTTTTTAAAAAAAGTCTGTTTTGGTGACAATTGAGATATATCGACTTTGGTTTTTGGAAACAGTTTTAAAAACAATGGTGAAAAACTTACCTAGGTTTGGGGTAACACTATCACATCCCCACTGTTGTAAAATGCTTAACTCATTTTTAATCGAAAAAACCCCCAAAACAAAACACGTGCAACGAGACTAAACAGTCCGTTTAAAATTTTTCTATACCCTTCACCTTGATCTATAATTACAAGAATGACCGGGGAAACCAAAACCGCCGTTTCCGGTGCCAATCGGGGTACATCATATACTTTCAGAAATGAAAATTTCCGAATTTCAAAAATTTTATATTTAGATTATATTGCAATTATATTTCAAATTGGCAATCAAAAATTTCAAAATTTAACATACGGGGCGCGTTCTTTAAATGATATGTCATTTTAATTGAAATACCCGTTTTATTTTAAAAGTAACTGAAATTAAAAAAAATTTTTATATTATTTTAAATTAAAGAACAAAAAAATTAAACCAAAATCGAAAGTTTTATTTGACTGTATTTTTAAAGTGAAAATATATTCTGAGGTTGAAATAATTTTATTAATATTTTGAAATTTTTTTTAAGGTGGTTTTTTTTAAATAAGAACGGTAATCTCAATTTAAAAAATATAAAAAAAATATCTAAATACTTTTTTATAATATGTTTTTTTTTTTAGGCCTTTTTTTATATATATTTCCCAAAGAGAGACAGAAAAAACGGATAACAAGGGGTTAAAAATTTTCGTTATAAACAACTTGAGTTTTTTAAAAAAACCTTTTTCCTGTTATCCTGTCTCATAAAACTTTGTTATTAGTGAAAACTATATGCCCAAAAGTAGTTATAAAATTTTTCACGTTGTAATGGACAACCAGAATTTTAGGACATTTTGCTGAATTTGGTGTAGATAAAGATTACCTGCATAAGGTGACACTATTTTATTATAAAATATTATTTGACTCTAAAACACAAACAACCAGTTCAAATTATGATAAGGTTTTACTTTTCTTGACCCTTCCGATTTTGATGAATTTTTGGATACAGAGGCGCTGATTACAAATCTAAAGTAAGTTTTATTTGACAACGTTTTATTTTTTAGATATCGATCCTTAAATATAATCATTAGAATAAACTCATTTACACTATCTTGCCCTTCTTATATCACAAAATTGGTGATAGGAACATGAAACTATCATACAATGTTAAAAATTTATTTCAAAAATCATTTTGTCATTTATTTTCCTAAGATTTTTGGTAAAAATACAAAACTCCCAAAAAAACGCCCATTTAAACAAAAGGTTGTGAAGTGGCCCCATCTATTGTTTTCATATTAAATCAAATGATATAAAATCCAATATTACACAATAATTTTCAATATTCTATAATAGTATCGTTTAAAAAACAATAGTAAAAGTATAGTAAGTTTGAATTTGACATTGATGTCAAGTTTATACATGGTAACAAAAGATTATGGAAGTCCGAACCTGCCCTACTATTTACTGCGAAAACTCGCAGGGTCAATTCCCCTATTTCCGCTGCCTTGCACGCCTAGACAATTTTGTTCTATAGAATTGGCCTTCCATATACCTTTAAACTTCCTTGATCCTAATCAAACAATTTTGGCTTTACATCATTTTGTACAGTACTTTTCCGACACCTCGTAAAACCTAAGCCCTCATAGTATAATCTCAAAAATAAAACCAAATAAATATTTTACATTTTTTATTTTATTTATCATACAGTCTTAAAGAAATTAAGAATCTAAATTATTTTTATACAATACAAGACATAAAAAATGTACAGACAAATTAAACTATTAAAAATGGGCAGTGAACAATTTTGGTACATTCTTTTTTAAAAATGTTATTTCTGTAGTCTCATTATTATTGCAAAGAAAATTCTTTTTAATATAATATTATCAAAAAAGAAAAAATTGTGCTTTAAAAAGAATAAATGTTTAGAATTAAGAAACTTCTACAAAGATATATTTCTCGTATAAAATATTTTTTAGGTATTTTTTTGAAAATATTTACTTCCATCTTAAAGCCTGTTAAGTAACTACTATGGTGTCAGAAATACTTTTTTTTCTGAAGACACACTTTAAGTATAGAAATGTAATATTATGTTAAGTTGAATGTCTTTTTTAATATCGGGGTTTACACTTTTATTTCGGGTTTTTAAATATTTTTAATTTTGAAAAATAAAAACTTGTCTTTTCAACGACTCCATGTTTTTTAATTTTGTAAATTACCTTCCTTACATAGAAGTTATTTAAAAAATATTTATAGTTTTTGATATGGTAGAAGTTATAATTTTTTAAAATGTAATTATATATTTCCTTGGTTTTTTTAATACGTTGTTAAAATTTTGTTTATAACTTCTACAAATAATTTAGAAAAATTTCAAAAAGCCCTAATTTAGTCTCATGGGTTAGTTCTGGTTAAAAAGCGGTTTTTTTTTTCCCCATTATATTTCAGACGTAAAAATAGTTATTAAAAAAGACCTTATTACATTTGAAATTTTTAGCCGAGTCCCTTCATAATAAAGCGTTTTATGTGTCAACACTGCAAAAGCTCGTGAGCCGGTTTTTTAACGCATAAGTTCTGTCTGTTTATGAAGCAAAATATTTTTATTTTATATAAAGGTTTTTTATATGTAACAGACTACAGAAAGATTTTGTAGAAACCTGTTTTGTAATAAACTACATTAGGCAAAGGATTAATTGCAATTATTGTCCCTAATAAAAAGGGGAGATATTTTACACTTTTATCCAAAATATTGACTTTTACGATATTTTTGCAAAAGTTTATTGGGAAATCAGACCAGACATTTCAGCTCGATATCTTAGAAACGATTTAAGACAAACAATTTGGAAGTGTCATATAGTTGCTACATCGTATGTCTGATCCATTTCTTTCAATACATTTTTAGTTTTGTAAATAAAAAATAAAAAAAAAATCCGGATATGCCCAAAAAATAATATAATATATATATATATATATATATATATATATATATATATATATATATATATATATATATATATATATATATATATATATAAAGTCGTTAAATTATGCTTTTTACTGATAGCATTAAAATTATAGGGGTTCCAAAAGATAAATTCCATGTTTTACCCATATTGAGGATGATCACATATGCTTTAAGTTATGACACGACTAACGAAGAATCACCAAAAGAATAAATCAAACTTTGAAAATCAAAGTGAGATTTAAACGACTCTGACGCCATCTAACATACTAATCTAATGCAGCAATCAATATATAACAATACAATTTTATAAAAAATTTAACATATTATTATAGGCCATTAAATTTATTTACTGGTTGCAAACTAAGAAATTTTATAATTTATTGCAAAAAAGAATTAAGCGACATTTCTGAATAGTTTTTAGAAAAAATAAGACATTGGGTCAAACCTAATAAATTTATTTAACACAGTTTTAAAATATTAAGCAATAAAAAAATTGATTTTTTTTGGGATTTGTCAGCACCTTGGATTTAATTTTCATACGTAAAAAAAATCAAAAATATTGCACGATACTTTCGAGATACCTTGTATTCCTTCTATAAGGGACAATAACTGATAAACAAGTGTATGGGAAGATATTACATTTTTAAATGGTTTATTGTACGTTGTCTAAATAAACGAAAAAACCTTTATATTTAACCCAAACCACCTCCTGCAAGAGAAGCTAGCGCACAATTTCCCAATTTCTTACTCGTGCTAGCCGCAGGGGAATATGTTCACCGGGGGGTCGGAAACCATTCTCGTCGGGAGTATAAGGGGCTGGTTTTGAATCATCACCAACATAAAATTGTCCTTGGGGGCAAAACTTCGTCATGGGCCCCTTTTTGTTTTTGATTCCCCGATTTCGGTTTTTGGGAAACCATCGTTTTTTCAACCCTGCAAAAAATAGTGAAAGTCTAATTAAAAAATCAAATAAATTAGTATTTTGGTTGTGAGGTTTAAGAATAAATAAATTACAAATTTGTTTTTAAAAAGGGAATTTTAGATATTAAAATATTATATAGTTTGAAAATCTAAAGGAATCTAAACAATTGCGTTGCAGCATGTCATATGTCTACTTTTATTAAGCAAATTTATAGTGCGATAGAACTTGGGCTTTTTAAGGTAGTTCAGTCGTAAAACGACTTTTCTTAAAAATTAAATAAAATAAAAATATATGGTTAATAAAAGTGTCTTTTTTCTAATTCTTTTTTGGGCCGTGAAAAAGGGGTATTAAAAAAAATTGGGGGCAATTAACATTGTCGATATCTGTCATGTATGAAAGCCATGCATTCATTTCGGAATGTCTCAAAAACGGTTGTTACGATATTTTTTAAAAACTAATAAAATATAAATATATAAATTAAGGTATTAGAAAATTAAAAAAAAAACTCCACATTTTTTGACCGTTTTGATAAAAAGATATTAATTTTTGATAGTTTACTAGGTCTGTTTGTTATTTGGAAACAGTGTACACTATTTTATTCCTTTTTTACGTAATCGCCCTTATAAAAGGTGTATTTTAGAACTAGGTGGGTCCAAAAAGTGTAAAATAGTGTAAAACATAACTAAATAACGAATAGACCTCATGTGTTGTGTGTACAGTCTCCTACAAAAATAAATCGGCATTGCAACCTCTAACATTTGAAAACGTATTCATTTATTTGGAACAGCCTAAATTTGTTCCCATACTTTTTCTCCAACCGTCAAAAAATATTGACATTTTTTACTATTTTCAGGTGCAAAAGCTATAATTCCATACGTACAAAAATTGTTTCGTTAGCAACACCTTTTAATCCTAGGATTAAAAGTGCTACTTTTTTCTCGCCCATAAGGGACGCGATTAAATGCATCAGGATATTTAATGTAATTAAACGGGCCCGCCCATCTAGGCAATGCGGCGGCGGACGAGCGACAGCTCTGTCGTCGGAGGAAAAGCAAAGGCGCCCAATGTTCGCGGTCGTGTCGCTTAGGTGGCGTTCGCGCCGCGTCGCCCTCCCTAGTGGGCGAGAACCTTTATTCTAGGATTTAAAAAAAAACATTTTTGAATAATTAAATGTATTAATTTTAATTTGGTTACAGAAAAAATAGTATATATCATACCGACTAAAAGTGCTTATTTTTACTCGCAATTTTGCATTCGCTGAGCCGCGCTGCGCTCCGCCTCGCCACTGCAAAAATTGCACCCTTTTAATCCTTATAATATAATATACTATTATCACGAATTAAACTAAAATAGAAAAATATAGTGATACGTACTGGTACTAGGTAGTCCTGATTTATTCAACAATCAATTTTTGTTAGAGAGAGTTGGCGAGTTCGGCGCGGATGGCATGGAAGAGACAAAGATAAAAGATGTTCATACCGATTTCAGTTTGACTTGGGGACGGGCGGGGTTTTACTTACTATAAGGCGATAATTTTGTCTACGATTGTCGCAAGTAAAAAAGCGTTCATTAACTGTCCCGAAATTATAATAAAAGAACAAATATTTAACAAACAACACTTCATAAGATACTAAGATACACGACCACCTGGTACTACTTGACATGTGACACTGTATATAAGCCTTTTCAAGCTACAGATGGTTTTAACTATAGTATATACAATAGCATCAAAGCGAACTGCGGTTTTAACTATGACGACATCATTTTCTGGCAATATACGTCACGGTTTAAACCGTAAGTACATGAAGTTGACAGATGACGTTTAACTTTATTTTACAGTTTGATGGTTTTTAAGGGATTTAAGAGTTATTTACAGGTATTTTTTATTATTATATCACTATATTATTTTATGATTTTAATTTAAAATTAAAATGACCGAAAAAATATTTTTAATAACAACACAGTTCCACAAAAAAAGTGGTGTGCTTGGTGTCGGACTAAGATTTTCTTTTTTTTTTTTTCAGCTTGAAAGCGGAAGTCAAAATTGGGGGTGAAACATCAAAAAATCGAAAAAAAAACCGATACGGTAAATTTACCGGTAGAAACCTGCTACCACGGAATGTTTGGACTACGATTATATAAACTATAAAAGATACATGAAAATTTCATAAAACAAAATATAGAGCTTTTTAAATTTTTCATATAAAAAGTTATAAAAACATTTTTGATGACCTAAATGATAAATGTAATATGTAATTTTGACAAAAAAAATGCAGTCCAAAATAAGATTTTTTTAAATTATTATTGTGATGTTTAATTTTTTTAAATTTTAAATCATTTATTTTATTTTTTTTAAATCTTAAGTCACTTAAAATTTGCAGAAAAAAAAAACAAAAATAAAAAAATTATTCTTCAAATCCTAAAAATTCTGTTTTTTGATTATAACTCCAAAAATATTGCATTTAGACAAAAAAGTATATAACTTTAATTAAAGGCCTTAAAAACTATAAAGTTTATGTTTTATAAAGTTTATGTATTTTTTATACTTTTTGAGATATTGACGTTTTAAATTAAAAAAAATCGTTAAAATCTTAAATTACGTCTTTTCTTAATTTTTTTGCTGTTTGACCCCCAATTTTGAATTTAGATTTGTGTTCACCACTTTGTTTGTGGAGCTGTGCACTTAATTAAATTGGAAAGTATGTAGTTATTGCCGATTTTTCGACAGCTAACTTGTTGTTAAAGGGTATGTATATTTTTATTTTATTTATCTAGTACTTTTTTTACTTTTGCCACCAATTAAGTAATATTTAATTAAAACCAGCTTACAATATAAAATAAAAAGATAAACAAACTTTTAAATTTACACTTGTGGTTAAAAACAACCTATGCAAGCGCATTGGTAACGGAGACGTCACTTGACATAACCACTAATTACCGGTGGCTTTATACCACCAATTGGCTTGGAAGGGCTTTATGGTTGGTACGTCATCGATTCCGGTAACGTTATATTAAGACTAGTGTCACCTAGGTATACTCAGAAAGTTATAAGAGATTAGATTATATTATTTTTGTCTTATTTTTATTCAAGGAACCTCCTATTAAATAATGTCCAATATTTTTTCAAATATTCTGTATAAATTAAAATTTTTTAAAATCAAAAATGGAGACTTAGAAGCCATGATGTTAAAATAATAAACACCTTTAAGCATATGTAAAGTTACGCAAATAATTCAGAAAAAAATATATGATTTTTGTTGAAACAATGGTTTTTGTCTTATAACTTAATTATGTAAAATGTATTTCCGTTTAATTAGATGAAAAAAAAGTATCAAGGTCGGGATGTAATGAAAACTACTAATTTATATCGGCAAAAAATCGCAAAATTGTAATACAAAAACATTATTTTAACACACTTTTAAAGTGTGGGTGTCATATCAAGGTCTAGGCACCCAGATATGAACAGCGAACAAAAAGTTAATTTATTCAGATTTTCCAAGATTAAAAGAAAAAAAAGATACAGTTACTTATATACAATTGTAAAATACTGCGGAAATTTTTTTAAAGGATATAGCACTATTTTAATGTAAACTTGCCTTCTGCCAAAAATTTCCCAAAATTTTAAATTAAAAAAGTAGGGGAAGAAGAGATAACCATATGAAAGACAAATTTAAAAAAAATGTCCATCTGTAAGCAGTAAACAAGTTAGCATGGAAAGGGGGTTGGTATGAAAATAGCAGTTGTTGCAAATTGAAGTTTGCCGAGTTAGGAAATTGATATAGAGAACCTAAAATAAATAACTGCTAAAAACAACGGGGGGGTTTTTAAATACTGTAAGTGTTTTTGTAAAATAGTTTTTAAACAATCAGGGAAATTTTTTTCATAAAAAGTTGTCCAGTGGACGTAAATTGAAGAAAAAAAATGATTTTTGATTATGAAATGAAATTATTATTTTTATTTATAAAAGGGAACCAAAATTTTTCCGCCTAGTTCATTTCTCTATCCTATTCTAATTTTTTTTGCGTTTTTTTTGAAGTTTATCCTGTTGCTACGTCGGCCCCCCAATTTACCGCATGTTGACAGACATTTTTTTATCTCAAAGATAGTTCTCCTTCCTTCTTCCCATTTAATATGTTATAGTCTAGGTAAAAAGGGAAATTTTTTTTTTCCATTGCCAGAACTTTCTTGTTCTACTAGACTTTTAAAAATTTTCCAAAAAAGACTTATCTGATTTTTTAAACCTTTTTAAAAATTTATTGTCTACAGTTACTGACAACTATTTAGATGATACGAAAAGCAATAAAATAGTAGCAAACCCGCAGAAAATTGCTCAGGTGTTTTTACATTAATTTGATATAAGTAAAGGGAGCACTGCGAACATAGGACGATCCTGGCGATTTTTTGGATGACCCAAAAACCCCCCCCATTGCTTATCGGTCAATAATTTTAAAAATAATTTAAAAGACGCGTCCCGGGGGGAAGCGATCAATTCAATACGTTTATTTTAAATAATTCTTTACTATCAAGCTCGACAGCTATAGTTGTACGGGGGCGATTATTTGCACCAAAAAAATTTTTTTAAAAAATAAAATTTTAATAATGGATGTTTAGAACTGGGGAAAAAAATTTTAAAAAATTAAATGGGGTCACCGTGGAAACCTAAGGGGGAAATTGGAATTATTAATTTTAAATTTTTTTCAACCAGGTTACCCCACGATTTTCACTTTTACCGAGTCATTAAAAACTTTCGACATTTGGTTGTTTAACTCCCCAAAAAAACATAAAAAAGATAGTGCACCAGAAGAAAACAACGAAAGGAAAATGAAGGGGAAGGGGGGGGAAGGTTATTGAAAACCCCCAATTTCATTAATACAATTGCACAACAGGTTAATTTTTTTAAAAGATCCAAAGAGTTGAAAAAAAAGGATACCGATCCTACAATACAAGTAAGAAAACCCATGAAATTTTCCTGATGATCATTTTAGACAATGCAATTTTTGGAAACAATGGAAGTGGAAAATAATAATGAAAATTTTATAAGAAAATTTTTCTTCGGGGTTAAAAAGTTTTTTTTTTTGGGGCATGTAGAATCACAAATTTAGCCAGGGGGAAAAGGGTAAAATCTACAAGAATTGCAATTACAAATTGAGAATTTTTTAGATTATTACCCTTTTAAATTCAGCAAAATCAAAAGGCGTTTTTAGACAACTTGGTTATTGTTTGGCTCAGGAAGGTGGTTTATTTGAGCATTTGATAACTTGAAAAATTTTTTTTTTTTTTATGAATGCCATTAATTTATTTTTTTTTAAAAATACTTCTCCGTTCCATTATTTATTTGAGAAAATTTTTTATTTTTTTAGGAAAAAAGTCTTTTAAGAATAATTTTAAATTTATGGCTGATAAAAACCGATCGAAGACGGTTGATGCTAGCTAGCTCCTGCCTTCCTAAAACACTGCATATTTACTGAAAATAAAAATTAAAAACCAATACTATTACGAAGAAAAACCACTTGGGTTTTTTTAGACGTTGCGATGACGCACTGACGACAAAAAATTTTTTGTCGGTTGGGAAAGCATGTTTTTTAAACCTTTTTTTTAACTTTTTGTTTTGGCATTATATGACGTTTAAAAAAAAAAAAAACATGCGCTTTTAACCATCTAACATCAAACAGAAATCGGAATGCCCCATTAAAAACCCCCCGTTTTGGGAAATAGTCGTAGTGACGTCAGGCGTGCGAGAGAGATAGGCTTATCTCATGCGCGTGGGGGTTTTTTTTTTAGAGTAATAGTATCATGGTAAAACAAACTGGGCAGATAACTCTTCCGAATTTATCACCGTATCCCCCCAAAATTTAACCAAAAATGAGCCACGTGAGGAAAAGAGACAGAAATTGAAAAACAAGCCAC
>JAHBCN010016474.1:0-19647 GCA_019359885.1 Listronotus oregonensis
CTAATTTAAATTTCAAAAAATACAAAAAAAATTTGGGAAAAAGGGGGAATTTTCCCCGGGCGGAATTTATTAAAGAAAAAAGGGGAAATAGAACTGGTTGGGGGGAATTTTTTTTCAAATTTTTTGTGGTCGGCCTTATAATTAGTAATAATATAGTGTAATCAGAAAGCCCGCATCAATAAATTAAATAGATAGGTCGGTATTTTTTTTATATAATTATTTTTTTTTTAAAGGGTATTGAGGATTCAATACAATCTTATTACGGCTCTTCTTGTGGGGGAGCCACCTACACTTTTTTTACTATTTTGAACTCCCACAACTTTTTGGTAGGGCCCTGTATTACATTTTTAAGAAAATTTAAATAACTGTTGTTGTTTTTGTTGTTTTTTTTTACGTCAAAAAGGTATACTTTTTAAAAAGTCGAATGAGAACCTTTTTTGGATTTTGGATTTAAAAAAAAAATCCCACATGACACGCTTTTTGATTTTATAATAAAAAAAAAAATTTAAAAAAAATGTATAATTAAAAAAATTTATTTTAATTTTTTAATAAAATTGTTTATTAAATTAAGTTCAGCAAAAATAAAAAAAAATATAGATATTAAAAAATATAAATAAAACCTTTAACACCCTGTATATGGAAACGAAGAGCGAACCCATATTTTTATAAAATTTTTATGCTTTTTTTTGACCTGAAACGAACTAAAGTATTGACATTTTATATATATATATATATATAATATTAAAAAAATTAAAATTTTTTTTTAAATAAAAATTTTTTAAAATTTTAAAATTAAAAAAAATTTTAAAAAAATTAAATTTAAATTATTTATTATATATATATATATATATATATATATATATATATATATATTTTATATAAAAATATATATATAATATAAAAAAAAATTTATATATATATATATATATATATATATATATATATATTTTTTAAAAAAAAAAAAAAAAAAAAAAAAAAGTATTCTTTATTAATTTAAAAGGTAAAGAATTTATTGAATTGGTCCCTTTAAAAATAATCATGTTTGTAGAACTAGAGTAACATGTTTTTTAACTTTAAAAATTTTAAATTATTAATGGTAAAAATATTTGCCTGTTAAATAAAAAATTAATTAATAAGGATAAAAAAACATTTTAGCCCAAATTGACCTTTGTAAATTTAAAGTTCAAAAACTGAGAAATTAATTTTTGCAGCCCAAATTAAAAGTCTCATAATATTTACAAAAAAACTTAACCAGGAAAAATAATACTTTTTTATTATTGGTTGAATTAGTTTAAAAAAAAAATATTCATGTATAGTACAGGGTATCTATCTTCGACACATTTTTTTGGATCATTAAGAGATACGGGAATTTTTTTTAAAAATGTCAATTTCAGAATGACTCCATAATATTTTCTTTGTGAAAAGAGATACAAAAAACTGTTTATTACAAAAGTTTCTGTATATTCGCTGTTGAATGATTTGCAGTTTTCAGAATAGGTATTTGGGGTCAGGTTAAAAATTATTGGACCTAATCTCAATTTTCAAAAAAGATAGGATATTTAATTTTGTTTTCAAAAAATTTAAAAAAAATAAATAATTTTGGTTTTTACGCTATTTATTTAAACTTTATGACTTTAAACCATAATAGGCTTTAAAACTAATATCCTTGAAAAGAAACTATTTTGGCATTTCAGTTTTAAATTGAACTTAATTCATTTTATATATAGTCCAGTACTGGTATTCCTTCAAAATTTTTCTAACCCAACAACTTATTTAAAATTTTGTGGTTAATAAATAAATAATTCAGGAACAAAAGTCACATAGTGCGATATGCGCTGCCACCCCTGGGGTGGTTTTCCGCCTCTAGAGGTGGTAATTTTTTACCTAAAATATTTGGAATTTAAAAGACGAACAAGTTTAAGCTTAAAGTGTAATATTGTTTTATTCGCAAATCAATAATTTCCGAATATTTTGCTGCTGAAAAAATTGGGTTTTCAAAAAAAATGGATTTTTGAATAGTTTTATTAATAAATTCAAAAATAAGGGTTTTACGAAAAAAAAATGTAATAATCAAAACTTTAAAAAACTTTTTTTTTTTAAAAAAAGAAGAGGAAAAAATTTTTTGGGTTTTTTTTTTTTGAAGTGGGGGCGTTTTTAAAAATTTAAAAAATGGGTTTTTAAACCTGAAAGGGAATAATTGGGGGCTTGCCCTTTTTAAAAAAAGTTTTTGGAAAATTTTTGTTGTAAACCTTTAAAACCCAAAAAATTTGCGTCAAATAGGGCAAACGGTGTTTTCGAAAAAACCTCATAAAACAATATTTAGAGTTAAAAAAAACCTTTAAAAAGGTATAGTAAAAGTCTTTCGCAAATTACGTGAGATACAAACAAAAAAGGATAGATTTCTCAAATTTTTGTAAAAAGAGCGCATTAAAACTAACTTCATGTCCCTTAGGATTAAAATTAATCATATTTATTTTACAATTTATTTTATTTTGGTGGTATTCATAAGTTCTTAAAGCTTAGTCACATTATAATGTCTAGGTTAAAAAAAATGATTAAAACATATTTTTGTAAATATTAAAAAGAGAATAATTAAATAACTTGAAAACTATAAAAGATACGTAAAAAATAATAAAATACAAAAATGAAGGTCTTTGTCTTAATTACAATTTTGTTTTTTTTTATTTTTCTGTAGCTTAAAAAATAACGGAGATACAGCTGGTTTGTTTTATAGGGCATGAAGCAAGTGTCCTCGGCCATTTGGAACTTGACTGTTTAAAAATAAAGGACTTTAAAGTATTCTTACTCATAACCTTAAAGCTCATTAAATTTTCTTAAGAATAATTTTTTCATGGATGTCGTAGCATTAAAACTAACAAAGTTATTGTAAAAAACGTAATAGCACTTTTTATAATATCAAAAAAATGTTTATTTTGGAACATTTATATGAATACATGTGCCTATATACATACATATATTTTACATTTTAGCAAAAAGAAGTAGTTGTAAGGAATTGAGATATTGCAATCATTATAAAAAGATATTTTATAAGTAAAAATATTTTTTTTCTAAAAATAATGCACACTAAAGATTGTTTGAAATCGTAAAAAAAATATTTTAAATTCATTTTATCGAAAAGGGGTGGTTTGTAGGTTAAAGAAATTGCAATCATCATTAAAAAAAATTTTTACATAGCAAGAAATAAATTTTAAAGTTAAAAATATTAGCACTAAAAATGTTTTAAATTGTTACAAATATTTTTTAATTAAAAGGGGTTCTAGCTAATTAAAAATGGTTGTATGAGCAGGATATTAATTAATATTTTTATTTAAATATATAAATAAAATTTTTTAAAAGAAAAGACTTTTTTTATTTATCTTTAAAAGGAGTATTATTTTTTAAAAGGGTTTTTTAAGGGGTTTTAAAGGGCCCGAAAACAGTGAATAATTGTTTTTTTAAATTTAAAAGGGATTTAAATTTTTAAAACCCAAAAAAATAAACAATTTTCAAAAATTGCAAGGATTAAATCCGAGTTTTTTTAATAACGGGTAGTTTTCACCACAAAAAGCGCACCTAGAACGTATGTGACTTTTAAAGTGGAGAGTAAGATAAGCTATCTCAAAATTTCACAAGAATGCAGTTATAAAGAATTCGAACATAATATCATATTTTTCTTCCCAGTGACTGGACTAATAATAGTAAAAATGACTTATCAAGATTTTAAAATATTTAATATGTAATCAGTTTATATTAAAAGTAAATAAAAAGAAAAAATGGCCCCAAAATTTATTAGCCGAGATCAAAGACTAATAATAAAGGAAATAGGGAAAATAAAGAAATAGCGTGTTAGAATTTGTCGAGACTCATAATCAGGTATATTCTGTGATAGCTTTGAATAAAAGTAGCTTACCTTTTATTAAAGTAGAAACTTCTTTTGGCGAATTAAGCACTTTTTGTGGGTATTGAATGAGACTGAACTGTCAGTATGCAATACTCATGATGCAGTCGGAAAAAAAGCCAGCGTATTTGCGTTTTATGGATCGACTCTTTTATCGTTTTGAATTTGAGATTTGCGGATGTAAGATTGACAGCACATAGCACTAACAATTACGAAGATACTCTATAAAAGTGTCGGAAATGGGACATTCTGTACATTTTCTAGCACCACTCCTTTTTATCTTTAAAACAGCTCACTAAGACTTGTATAAAACCTAACTTTTGGTACTTAGGTTTTATATAATACATATATTTTTTTATAATCTAGAGACCTCAAAGCAATAAACCTGCAAAAAACTTGGGTTGTAATTGTTTTGCAATTACAATATTTTCCCCGTAACACAAAAACTAAAAAAAGTTTTTATTTCTAAATTACCATTTAAAGCACAGTATTTTTTAACGTCGCCTTTACTAACCGCCCCTTTTTTCTTTATTGTATCGTTTAAAAAACACTTTTTTAACAAAATTACCCCAATTTTCGTTCCATTACCGCATTAAGACACAGCCTAATCTTTCTCGTTTTAGTCCTCTTTTCTTATTACAAAGAGACGAAATTTTCATCATGTCTAGTTACGAGCAGTGATTATTTATTCCCAAATTAAATGAGGCAAGTCGCTGAATTATAGTAGTTTTAACCTTATGTTTATGTAGGTTATTTTTTATTTTTTGCAAGTAATCATTATATTTAAATAGATATAATTTATAGTAGATAAAAAAAATTTTAAAAATTGGCAGGAGAATCAATATGCATAAATAAATTTAATGATTGTAATAAATTATTATTTAAGTTTAATGTATCGTAATTGTTTCTAGCTAAGTAATTATTATTAAAATCACCAGTTAAGCTTTAGCTTATACAATAAATGTATCTATTGTTTAAAAGCTGCTATGATTATTCCAATCAATAAAGCAGGATATTTGTTATAAATAAAAGACCTTATCTTCACTAAAAGGGGCATAAGTTTGTTTTTTGACTGTTAAACCAAATGTGTCCTGTGCGAAAGATGATTATATTTTTGGGGAAAAATTTTGCCCGGGCCCGGCCTCTTTTAATTTTTTTAATTTCGTCTCAAGTTTAAAATGGTCTTTTTTTTTTATAACAAATATGAATCAACTTCACCCTGGAAAAACTTAAAAAATTAAGAAAAAAAATTGTGATACACCTTTGAAATTTAAACTTATTAGTTATTATCAACTCTTTTTTAAAAAAAAATTGGAATATTTTCGAAAAATGGAATTTACAAAATCCTATAGAAGGGCTTTGATTATATTTACGTGGCTTCTGGAGCTTTTATTTTTAAAAAAACAAAAAAAAATGTTTTATATAAAGTTGTTTTTTTCCCCTATTTTTTTAAAATTATTAAAAAAAAAAATAGCAAAAAAAAAAATGGAAAAAATTAAGTCAACTTCAAATTTTTTAAATTTTTGGAACATCTGTATATTATACGCTACAATAAAAGACCTTTTTATGATTTCAAATAAAAATATCCCATTAATAAATTTTGGATGAAATTTTTGAATATTTAACAAATTATAAAAAATTTAAAAATATTAGTATAAAAAAGTTAAAAATAAAATTGTTTAAAAAATTTGACGTTTTGATTGTAAAGTAAAATTTATTATTTAATTATTAAATAGTTTGTTTGTTTTTTTCGATGGGCTATTCAGAAGAAAAAAAAATCTCTATTATCCATCTTCTTTATGGTAACAATAATAATGTGGCGGTAGGAAAATTGCTATTACCTTAAAAAATGGGTACCATCTAAAAGATACTATTAAATACATTTTAAGAAAGTTTATGGGGGTGAAAAATTTTTTAAATGAAGAAAGGACTGCAGCACGACAAAAAAAGTTTAAATCCTCGTTTCAGGATATTATATTATACTTTTCCTTGGCCCTAATACTTTTAATATTTAAAAAAAATCCCAAGTATCAATCTCGGATGCGGCATCTAACTTAATAAACAGATTTTAAGGCTTTTAACTAAATTTTACAAATTTTATTTTTAATTTTTCGGTTAAAGAACACCCTGAACCCAAAAAAATCAGCATACAAAGGGTATGCTTTCCCAATGTCAAGCCTCCCCAAAATTCAGCCCCCATAACAATTTATTCTGTTTATCTTGATGCTAATTTAAAACTTTTTTTTAAATTTTATTAATAATTTAACCTAAAATATTTTAAAAAAATGATTAAAACAATATAATTAATAATATATATTTAAATAAGAAAAAAGACCCCTGTTGTAATTTATAAATATTTTTCATTTAAAAGAAGTTCCCCTAAAAATTTCAATTTTTATAATATAAATATATATAATAACATTAAAAAATATATAATAAAAATAAAAAATATATATATATATATATATATATATATATATATATATATATATATATAAAAATATATATATATATATATATATATATATATATATATATATATATATATATAAAATAAAAAAATATATAAAATAAAAAAAAACTTACAATTTTTATTTAAAACTTTTTTTCTTTTTTTTCAATAAAGGCCCCAAACCACGTAAATATAATCAAAAAACCTTACTATTTAATTTTAGGGAATTATGTTTATTATTTTTAAAAGATGGTTACAAAGATAAGTCAAAATAAACTAACTCATATTGAAATTTGGTTCCCAAGGGAGGGATAGAAAGCCACCAAAAATTTTTTTTTAAAGTAGCCTTAACCTTAAACTTAAAAAATTATTCTTGTTTAATTGTTAAGATCAACTTTTTCTACGAAAAATAAAATATTACGGTTGGTATTTTTTTTTACATTAACATACAAGGGTGCTTCCTAATTGAACGTCAATATTAAGAAGAGCAATTTTTAGAGTCCATTTTAGAAGAAACCTTTATATAAACCCTGTCCCAAACGTCTTTTAAATTTTTGAGATACAGTTAGTAAAATTTTTTAAAAATAAATCATTTATTTTTAAAAATTTTACTACCCTGTATCTCAAAATTTAAAACGTTTAGGACATACATTCATATAAAGTTTTTTTTTAAATGGACTCAAAAATTGCCTTCTAAAATATTGACGTTTAATTGGAAAACACCCTGTATAATGTAAAAAAAACAACCATAATATTTTATTTCTCGTAAACACTTAATCTTATCGACGTCAATCAGGAATACCTTTTTTTGGTTTGAGGTTAAAGCTATTCAAAAATAATACTGTTGAGCCTTTATCATACAGGGTGTTTAAATATTGCTATTATTATGTCAGAGCTAGTCTTCCTGGCAAACTAAAAAGCCAATAGATTAATGTTTATTTTAAAGACTTATCTAAGAACCCAATAAAAAAAAATCCTAATTTACGCCTACTGTTTTAAAAGTTATTAAAAAAAACTATATCCAGGGTCATCCTTTATGTACATGTATCTGCGTAGGGAAGGGGCGTAGGAAAAAAGTTTATGAGAACTTGTCATAATATTTTTAGGTTTTCTATTAGATTCCAAGAGATTGTCCACATATTCTGGTACACCCTCTTTACTTGTAAAGTTAAGTCCAAAAACTCATGTAAATCATTATAAGAAAAAGAATATTAACACTAACTTCTATCTATATTTTAGAAACAGTATCTTTATTATACAAAAATGTAGGTTTATTGATACTAAAAATTATTTTTACAAAACTAGACCAAATTTTGAACTTTACTTTCCAAATCCATGTTTTACTTTAATAAAAAAATTCTTTAATTTATGACTAAAAAAATGATTTTATCATTTACCAGGTAATAAAAAATATAGGTCATTTTCAAAATTCAATTGTCCGTTAAAAACCTATTGTTAGGAAAGGTTTATTATGCACTGTCTAAATACTTTGAAAAAAAATTAGAATAGATTTATTGCATAATTTATTTTTTTCATCTTAATATCTTATAAAAGATTATTACTCTTTGTGATTATTATAGTTTTTTATTTTGCTTTCTCAAAAAGATGTACTTATGTATTATGACGATAAAACAATACTATTATCACTATTAGTATTATTATTATTTTTAACGATAAATATGGAAAAATAGTAAACTAATAAACTAAAGTTTAATTTTTTAAATTTTATTTGACACAATAAAACCAAAACTGTGTTAACCATGAAATTAGGATTAAAAAAAGAATCAAAATTGAAAATGGTAGAGTATAACAAAACAGAAAAAGTGTGAATTTGAATTAGCTTAACCCGTCCTAAAGATGTTTTGGGATCCGAACCAAAGCAACTGTGGCAAGAGTTTAATTCATAAATCCATCACAATGATTAAACATATCAACATTAACCTTTTATTACGGTATCTTCTAATATATCTGAGTTATCAAGCGCGTAGTTCGTTAACCCGAAATATCCTGAATAAACCACATTTTTAAAGTCAAAATAGATTCTACTTAAAACTCTATTGTGATATATTTCCTTGATAATTCTTAAAGTAGTGGAGCATAATAAAGATTCTCTTTATGTAGATAACACTAATCCTCCGGCGCTATAAAAGAAATTAATGCTCTTATCATTTTTAAAGGGTTGAAATATCTTTATTTGTCGTGTTCTGCATTTTTATTATATGAATACATGTTTGGAAATTTATATTCTTATATTCAGTGAGAGCATAGATTATGGGATTAGATAAGCTTAGCTTTTTAACTGGATCATTCTCACAGCAATTTTTACAGATTTATTGTTTCTTCCTAAAAAATATCTATTTTATATATAAAACCAAAATCACTTTTTAAGGAATTATCTTGCATTACAACATAGGTTGCCTGACAAAATTTAGCCGCAACTACCTTTAATTAAACATACCAGAGTAGCTGAAAATGTTGCAATTAGCAACTTGCTTCTCAATTTAATTATGGAACCTACCTTTTTTTCTAGTGTTTCCCACATAATTCTAGCCTCCTAGATCTCTTTCTTACTTCCACCCCCGAACTCTACCAAGCATCAGGAACTACTCCCCTTGGTCGCTCTGATCATGGTTAGGGCACCGTATCATACTCTACACATTTGAAGGCAACTGAAACGCATGCCGCCACGAACCGTCTGGCACTACAACTCCGCCGACTGGGATGGTCTGAGAGATTTCCTTGCCATCCACCCTTGGTATCCTACCTGCTTTTCTACTACGATCCTTCCGAAATATGTAAACAAATTACCGAAACAATTCAACTAGGCATTGAGACCTATATTTCCCACACTAAAAAGAACCCCATAACTTTAAATCACAAACCGTGGTTTTCCAAATCCTGTGACAAAGTAGGACTTTTAAAAATTCAAGCCCACAAAAAGTTTTTCCAAAACCCTAGTCCCAAAAATCGACAGGCTAGCATCGTTGCAAGAAATCAGTATAATCAATCAATTGAATAAAAGATAAGCAAGAGAGAACCTTTGCTCGAATTGCAGTAAAGCTTTCTGGCCTTTGCCAAAAATATTAGTCAAAACTTCTACACAAATTCTTTTCCACCCTTTGCTGCACAATTTGCTGCCAATTCTACGCTTGATCCTTCTATTATTCCTCTCTCTTCAAACAGTTGCACCTGTTCCTCACAAAATGTCCGATATCATTTTTAAAGTCAAACAGATAAAACATATTCTTTCTTCTCTTAATACTAAAAAATCGTTCGGGCTGGATGGCATACCAGCAATCGCCTTAAAAAAATGTGCTTTTGAGCTTGCACTCATCCTAACTAGCTTCTTTTGAATCTCTTACGACACGGGCATTTTCCCGGTGAGTTGGAAAGCTGTACGTGTCTCTAAAAAAGGATGTAATACTCTCCATTCCAACTAAAGACCTATATCTCTTCTTTCTGTTGTTTGCAAAGTAATGGAAAAATTAATTAATTCCGAAATTTTAAAGTATCTGGAAAACACAAATCTTACATAATAGACAGTATGGATTCCGTCTCAGACGAATCACAGCTGATCTTCTTTCCTTTGTCTCACACAACTGGAACAAGTCCCACGAGTTTCTTGGTGAGTCCCAGATCGTTGCTCTGGCAGCTTTCGATCAGGTCTGGGATGATGGGCTTCTTAATAAACTTCCTTCGTAAGGTCTTTCACCTAAGCTTGGCTCTCCAGTTTGCTTTCTAATCGATGTATTTAGGTTACTGTAGATGGTCATTCTTTCAGCTTCTACCAAGTTAATGCTGGGGTGCCCCAGGGTTCAGTGCTGGCACCTACGCTGTTACTTCTACACATTAACGATCTTCTCTCCCCAAAAAAAAAAAATACCGGATGATCCAGAAGCATAGCTGTCCTCCACTGACCTTATAGTACATAACCAAATCTCCAAAATTCTCCCAGTTTTAGTTTTTAATGTATAGATCGAAGTTATTCTTATATAGACGTCCTAAATCGTTGGTAACGTGTAAACAATAGCTATGCTAGTTACAAAATTTTGTACAAATATAACTTTTAATTTAAAATAGTGATGTGTTAACAAAACTGCTTTTATCGTAAATGAAGAAAATATAATTAAATTATTACTTTCTGGCGCCACCCAACAAAGGAGCCTTTAATATATGTTTAAAAAATTAAAGCAAAATAAAACAAATAATTTAATAAATGATGTTATTTTAGTAAATTTAATAAATAACAAACTAAAAATTCGTAACAATTTTCTATTTTAACTATAAATCAGAATTTTTTTGCGCAATCTGTATATGGAAAAATATTTATTATATGTACCGCCAACCCCTTTACGTTTTCCTTAATAGTACAATTTTGCCGTTTTTTTTGTGCCCTGTAGGCAACAAGAGCAAAAAAGGGTGGCTGCCTCCGGTAGAAAAATCAAGACCTTTCCCCAAAAGAAAAGAGGTGGGGTACGTTTCATATAATTCGTTAATTTTTACGCAAAAATTTAAATAAAACCCAGGGGAAAACCCAACCAAATATTTTCCCCTAAAAAATTTTTAAAGTGGACCCCCCCCTTTTGAAAGGGTAGGTCCGATTCCTCCAATTTAATAGTTTGGTTAGCTATTTTGGTTCTCTAAATACACGAAAATATTGACAAACTCCAAACGACCAATAACTCGCTTTTTTTTAAAAACACTTGATTTGTCATAACCAATAATATACCAAAAAGGGGGTCAAATAAATAAAGAAAAAATTTTTTTTTTTTTTCAAAAAAAAAAAAATTTTTGAAATTTAAACAAAAAAAATTTTTAAAAAAAAAAAAAGAAAAAATTTTTTAAATTTTTTAAAAAAAAAAAAAATTTTTAAAAAAATTTTATAAAAATTAAAAAAATTTAAATTTAATAATATTTTAAAATTTTTATATATATATATATATATATATATATATATATATATATATATATATATATATATATATATATATATATATATATATATATATATATATATATATATATATATATATATATATATATTAATTTATTTAAACATTTTTTTTTGTAATTTTTGAGTACAATAAAATTATATATTGATCGTATAAAAAAAATAATACTTTGGTTTATAGTAACATTATAAAACAAAAATTCGCATAAACAAGCTACCCGAAATGAATAGGAAAATTTACATCAGTTTGTAATATATTTAGAGATGTTTAAATCCGCGAAAAATGAAAGAAATAAAATGCCAACGATCCCTGAATCGGGCCAATGGCGTCGTTTTAAAAAAATGATCCTTTTTACTTTGATGATCCGATTTATGCAGCGTAATTTTCTTATTTTCTTAACCGGAAATAAAATAAATCAATGCTATTGTTTTTTTTTTAGTACTTTTATTGATTTAAATAATAATATTTAGGGTTGTCCAAATAAAAAAAGGACCCCCTTATTTGAAAATGTTTATTGCAGAGCGTTGGGGAAAAAATTTTTGTGAATATGTTTTATATTTTGGGGGCGGATCCATGTTTTAGTCTGTTTTATTTGGGTTACCGTCTTTCTACTTTTTGAAAAATGGGACCCTTTGGCCGGGCCCCGGGGGTAAGGATGACCCGGTCCAGCCCTTTGCCCTTTTATGAACTTGCAGATCGCCTGCAAAAAAAAGAAGAAAACCCCAAAAATCCAAAAAATCACAAATTTTAAATCTACGTTTCGGTGGCAAGTCGGCCACCGTTATCAAGATAGAAACAAAAACAAAAATTAAACTAAATTTTAAGAAAACTTAGAAATTCTGAAAGCTTTTTGAACTTTTAATGACGTTTTGTCATAAGTGACAAAGGTTATTGACTGGTTAATAGTATTTAAAAGACCAGAAATGTGGTGGTATGGTGGTTAATTGATTTTAGGTTTACCTGAATTTACTTCAGCATCAAGCATAGGTAACCATGATTATTTAAAAAAGATATGGGTGCTACACATCTGTCTTTTTTTTAATAAAATAAATGACTTTCCTTTATTTTACGTTTTTTTAAAGTTTCCTTTGCTAAAATGCTAGAAGCAGCATTCCAGTTTATTATGTGGTTATTATCAAATGCGGGACAGATTTTTGATTTGTGAATTCTGTGTTTCTATTATATGGTTTTAATGGTCTGGGAAATTTTACCTATATAAAATTTATTACATTCACAAATGATCTTAAATAATTTTTTGTGTTTTTTTTATATTTATTTTTTGTTTTTTTTACTTGTAATCTAATGGTGTTTTGTTTTTAAAGATATGCAAAAATTAAATTTGTTACCTATTCGTTGAATTTTATTTAATAAAACCAGGAATATATGCTAAAAATAGATTTGTAAAAGGTCTATTTTGATTTTGTCTTAAATTTGGTTTTCAAATTTTAGAAAGCATTTGTTTATAAAATCAAAAGGATAATTATTTTGAACTAAAAATTTTTAAAAATTCTTTTGATTTTTTTTTAATCAGAACAAATTCTTTTAATTCTATCAAAAAGACTCTTTCAACCCTACTTTACCATTATTGAGTGATTAGAGAAAATTTAAGTGTCTGTTTGTATGTGAAGGTTTTCTGTAAATTTTTGATTTCAAAATTAAGCGCATCTTTTTTATTAGAATATAAAAAAAGGAAGTTGTGAGTGTTGTTCTTTTTTTAAAGTGAAATGAATGTGGGTTCTTTGTTAATGTGTAAAAAAAATTATTTAGACAATTTTGGTCATGTTGATAAACAGAAAAATGTCATCTTTTATCCCCACCAAACTAAAGGTTTATAATGATGATTTTAACAAAATTGATTTAAAATTTTCCATAAAATATTACTTAATAATGGTGATAAAGGTCAACCCATGGCCTGCCAGAAGTTTTTTGTAAAAGTCAGTGTTATATGAATTTAGAATTAGAACTAAAATTGTTTAGAAAGACCTTTTAAAATTAAACAAAATTTAACAAACATTGAAAAAAAAGCATTACAATCATTAAAAAGAGAAATACCATAAAAATTCTCCCAGATAAAGGTAATGCAAAGTTAATAAATTTTCTGTTTTTGATCCAATGTCATCAAAAACACTAATCAAATTCAAAAATTAATTTCACAAAGTTTCGGTTATAGTTTCCCAAATTTTCAATGATAACAGTTAACACTTGAAAACGGTTGAAGATATAACTGACCGAAACTTGTGTGTCAATCAAGAAATACAGACAATGGAAGTCCAAGATTTTTGTTATTAAAACCAATAACTTGTCTTTTTCACTTTTAAAGGCCTTTGTCATGTGATAACCTAAGAGAAATCAACTACAGGCTTATTTTTATAAAAAATAAATGAAATTTAGTATATTTTAAAAAATGCAAAAAAAAACTATAATAAGAAAGTGTTAATTTACAAAAACACTGCCTTAAAAACTAAATCCTGCAAAGTAGATTATTAGCATAATGCCATCCATTAAAAAGGTTTTAAATTCCCCCGAAAAATAAAAAAAAAATAAAAAACAAGAGACGAGAGGCTAAACTTTGCTCCTGGCGGTTTTTCAGAAATTATTTCTGATTTGACAAGCCCTTTTTTATTTTTAATGAAGTTACCCAACTTAAAAATTATGGATTTAATTAAAGGCGTATCATATTTTTTTTAAATTTTTTATTTCATAATTTAAATGGTTCTGACATATTTTTTGGGGGAAATGATTTTTCAGAAGTTTTTTTCTTGTAATTAAGTAATAAAATTTAAAATAAAAATAAAGTGTCTAAAAAAAATTTTTTTTAATTTTGACCTAATTCTTCTTTCGGGAAAAAAAACAAGATCTTACATTATAAAGACAATATGGTTCCGTAAAGAGATCCACAGCTATCTTTTTTTTGTCTCAAAAACTGGAAAAGTCCCTTGAGTTTTTGGTAACCCAGGTCGTTGCTTTTAAAATCCAAATTTTTGATCGGGTCTGGATGTGGGCCTTAAAAATTTCTTCTTACGGTCTTCCATTTGTTTTGTCTTTGGCTCTCCATTTTTCTTTCCAATCGACGTATATCTTTTTCTGTAGATGGTCATTTTTTCCTCTTCACCAAATTAAGTGGGGTACCCCAGTATGCTGGCACCACGCGTTTCTTCTAAAAGTAACGATCTTTTTCTTCCATAATTAACCCATTTATATTTTGCTGGCGATATCCCTCCACTCTAGTATTTAATTTCTTAAGCCACCATGTAATTCTGATTTGAAAAACAAGCGCAGGTCAATGCAGATATATCTTTCATAAGGCCTTGTAAATCTTGTTTAATGCCTCGAAAACACAGTCATGTTTGCTGTCGTGAAAAAAGGCAGCCAATGCTCATCAGTTACATGTGAGCGGCAAAGGTCTGCAGAACAAAGAGTTGTTTAATCTTGTCGGCGTTACTTTTAAGAATAACCTTCACTAGCACAAACAAATTGCATCCATAGCCTCGGCAGCTTCAAAAAATCTTGAATTCCACTTTCGAGCCAGAAAGTATTTATCTTCTTCCAATCTGTATACTCTGTCTGTATCTCAAATCAGACCCTCCTTAGAATATTGTTCTCATGTATGGAGAATGGTGTCCCCTACAACACTTAGCATTCTGGACTTCATTTAAAGAAGAGCCGTTCATCTTATTAATGATCCCACGCTCACAGAAAGGCTTCTTCTTTTTGCCTACCGTCGAGCTGTAGGGGATTTGTCGCTCTTCTCTAGGTATTTTTACGGCTTTTTCTCAGAGGAGTTGGCCAGTATAATTCCTTCTCTGGCAGCTCCCAATTGAGCAACACGTAATGCAACTTTTATTCATCCTTTTACAGTTCAGTTAGAGAGACCCCAAACTTCCTGTTTTCTTCGGTCCTTTATCCCTGGACTGTCAAGACTATGAAACCTGCTGCCCGCAGAAGTTTTTCCTTCTCCTACCATTTAAAAAAGTCCCGGAACAAACTCCCCCTTACCACACTTAAGACACCCAGGTAAGTTAGTACTTAGGCATCAGACTTCGTGGACTGTCCCAAGATAAAAAAAATACATGTAAGATTGTGAAATACTGTACAAATTTTTAAACCCGTACGGCATACATGCAGTTTAAAGAAAATTTTGAGTTAAGATAGTTTTTACGGCTGAGAGCTTTCTTTTCTTACCGTGCCATACTATCAGAGCGTAGGCGACATTGCATATATCTGTGCTGTACCAACGCTTTTTACGCAAATATCGGAAACCCCCGGCTTAACGTCCCGTTCGAAGCACAAATTGAGATGTAGGCAGAAATACTACACAGTGGTTTTTCATTGCCTTCTGTGAGGTAACAAGCTATAAAAAAGTCCCATGTAGTATGCGGGAATCGAACCCAGGTCTCCACGGTGAGATGCTGGCACGCTAGCCACGATACCAGATCGACCAGTGCTTTACGCTAGATTAAAACACGTCACTTAAGCTAAATATTCTTTATTAGTATTTGGAATTCTTCCCTGAAAATTTAGGTGTGATAAGGACGAACACAGCGGCATTACAAGCAAATTGCTCAAATAAAGAAGCTGCAAAAGGGAAGTGGACCCCAAAAGTGGATTACTGTTGACCCTTTACACGTAAAGCCGATCTTAATACAAGCGAAAAAACACCTAACCAAAATTTTTGATTATTTTAAACTTTTTCCAATAGAAATATAGTATGTTTCTAGCTCGAAAACAGTACCTCCGATCGACTTGCGGTCGGTAAAATATAAAAGGGCAATCTTAGGACACAAAGTGCCCAAATGGTCCTTTGTTTAAAAAATGCCGTCATCTAGGAGAAATTATTAAAAATAAGAAGCTTGTCACGTTTTTGTTAAATTTTGGCATGTTCTTAATTTTTTTTTGTCGACATTGTGACCTTAAATCAAGAAAATGAATACGGCATCGTATTTCTCGCTCAAATTTCTATAACTAGAGATACAAAACGTGGTCGTACCATTTTTACAGGGTGTTTTATAAGGCTTAAATTTAAAAAAAGGACATTCTACACATTACTTTTATTTCGGTAAAAACTATTAAAGCTAAAATTCTAAAATTCTATTATAATTACATAATGCCCAATGTTTGCTCTAAAACGTATCCAAAATACAAGTCGCTAGAGTAAATCCTTTCGAAGATATGAATTTTGAAATTCACGCAAAAAGTGTCGATTTTGATCGTAAATTGCCAGTTTATTTCTAAATATAATCAAAAATTTTAAAGCCATCCTTTAGATCGTCTAATTGCCTTTCAAAAACGTATTTACCATTTCTACGAAACTTGGAAATGGGTAAAAACACGTTTTAACATAAAGTTACACATTTTTGCCTAAATATCGCGTGTTTTTTTTCTATTCGATGGGCATAAGGCGGCTTTGGCGATAGTATTATTGCTACCCCGCATTGAATGTATACAAGGCACGTTAAAAAATTATCGAGCAAAATCGAACTGTCAGTTGGATTTAAGCGTAATATCTAAAAAAATACGGAATACAGGTTAAAAATTATACTTGAATCGGAAAATTCAGAATTTTTCAGGACCCTATGCACAATTTTACGCGAAACTATGCCGTATTTCAGTACAAAATCTCGCTAAGAAAGGTCATTCTGGGACATTTACGAGGGACGATCTAAATTTTTTTAGGTGTGATAAAGACGAGCACGGCGACATTACTAGCCAATTGCTGAAATAAATGAGGGGCAAGAGGGAAGTGGACCCCAAAAGTGGATTACTGTTGGACTTTTACACGTAAAATCGATCTTTATACCAGCGAAAAAGACACCAAATCTTTTTTTTTTTTATTATTTAAAGCTTTTTTCAATACAAATGAAGTATATTTTTAGGAGAATTATTTTAGTCCTTTATTTTTAATGACGCTATTTTAACTTAAAAAATTAATCAAATTTAACTAAAGGCGTATCATATTTTCTATTATAATTTTATGTTATAACTTGAAGAATACTGACATACTTTTTATGCTTAAGTCGATGCTAAAATATAGAAATGATCGTGTGACTATAAAAAATATTATTTGTAATGTGTTAATGTCTAAGATTTTAAAATAGTCGACCCTTTTAACATGTACGCCATAAATGCAATTTAAAGAAAATTTTGGTTTGAGATATTTCTTGTAGCTAAGAGCTTTACGTCGTGTTGAAACATGTCACTTAAGATATATTTTCTTAATTAGTGTTTGTAATATTTCTCTGACAGACCTCAATTAAAGATTATTATATATAAATTATAAACTATACAATTAGTAAATTGTGAGATATGTGGTTTATGTTTATAAACAAACGTGTAAAACATGAACACAAATACATTGTATTTCCTTTATAAAACGTTTTATTTTATTTGCAATGAATTTTATCATACAATCCAGTAAACCGAGTATTCCAATAATCGGCACCCTCTGATTTTTATTAGTGTCGGATTAGTAAGATTCTATTGTATAACTAAAAAGTTAATTAATTAGTGACTGATTAAATTTCATTCAAATTAATTTGTCCAGTTATTAAAATTCATTCCCATACTGTACCAAAAAACGTATCTTGCTTTTTCAGTTTAAACCCAAATTAAAAGAGACACAAAGTAAATTGTAGCAAAAATATCATTTGTATAAAACGGGTGCCATTTCGCCGCTTAAGCTCTCGTTCTTCTTTTATTTGTCTCATTTTTCACGGATTTGAAACGTCTTCGAAATGGATTGCTACATTATGTAAAGTTTTTCATAATCTGCTCACTGTGTCTATTCGGCTAAAAGGTTTTTTCGTTCTTTTTTGAGAAAGGGTTAAAACATTCTTTGCCGTGCCTAAATTACAAATGTTTCTTTTCGAAGTCTCTTTTGTTACAGATCATTTTAATAACATTAACCCAAAACATTAGTGAGATGTATTCTACATAGGGTGTTGCTCCGTCGAGCGGGACATAGGGAATCCCATGTAAATTTTGAAGTGGTCCAATATTGGCTCCCCTAATTATTTTAGAAGAAAATATTATTAGGATTTTTAAAAGAGCACGAAAAGTTGTACCCAGTGTACAAATTTAGCTCTTCTCAGTCCGCCAGCTAAGAGATAAATGTTAAAATAAGTTACGAATCTCCTATCTTCTTACGCGCCCTTATTATTAGAAGTTTATAATAAAATACCAGAAAATTATTAACCTCTTACTTTCAAGTTGTCAGATCAATGTCACTTTTTTTTAAATAATGAACTACTCAAATCAAGAAAAAATCACTATTATAAAATGGTTTTATCAGGGAAATAGTTATCGAAGGGTAGCGGACATGTTTGCAGCCTATTTTCCCAATAGGCCAATACCAAGTAAATCGACAATAGAACGGACGATAAATACAACGGATAAAAAAATTTTAAACTACAGACACAGAAATCAATACTTGCAAATGTGAAGAAAATCGACGTGAAAATCAAAGACAAATTGTACAAAACGAGAGGGATTTAGACGTGATACTTTGTGTAAAAGGGGGCCGAAGGAAACATTAAGGCCACAATGGGAAAAAAATCTGAGGAAATAAATTACTTGACGGAGACGAAATAGGGCGACAGGAATTTTGCTTTGAGATGATGGAGAGGACAAACACTGACAAGTTTTTTTTCAAAATATTTGCTTTACTGACGAATGCACTTTTACATTGGAAAAACGAACCCAACATTCAAAATTGCCGGTACTGGAGTAAAGAAAACCAAAATCGATTTGTTGAGACGAGGACTAATATCCACAAAAATTAATGTTTTGGCGGAAATTTTCGCCCCATATCCTTGGACCATTTTTTCCCTTAACCGAAATTTGAATGCGGAGTACTTTCTGGGAAATTTTTGAGGAAAAATTTTGCCTGCTTTAAAATTTTTGGAGTCAAATGGAAAGGCTGCCCAGACACAGTACCCTAATACTTGAACAACGCATTTAATAACGACATCATAGGCCCGAACCACCAATATCTTGGCCAGCCAGGGCTCCGGATCTTTCGCCAAACGATTTTTTTCTATGGGGACATTTAAACCAAATTTATACCAATAAAAAATATGAAAATTTAGACCAGCTAAGGGAAAAGCTATTTCCGCTGAATGTGCCGGAATATCGATGTACCCAGCCAACGTAAGAAATGAGTTTTATAATCTTTGGGTTATTGTCTGGCAGCTAATGAAGGAATATTTGAGCATTTGATTAAATCCTGATATTTTCGTCATAAATTGATTTCTAAATGTAGACAAATTTGTTTTATTGTCTTGCGTAACTGTGAGTGCATGTGTTGGAATTACTGAAACTAAAATGAAATGCGAGGATTCTTTTTGAAA
>JAHBCN010016475.1:0-19527 GCA_019359885.1 Listronotus oregonensis
TCTAACCTCAACATTCTCCAGAAACGAATCAGAAATTGAAAGCGTCGTGTCATCAGCAAAGAAAACATATTGGGCATTAGACTCAAAAAGTGGCAAGTCATTTATAAATATTAGGAATAATAGTGGTCCTAGGACCGAACCCTGTGGCATCATTTTTTTTTCTTTTTAATTGCAAAAAAAATAAAAAATACATTTTTGGCGCCTTTATTGATTAAAACTCACGAACTAAATGTTATGTTTTTTAAATCCCTTGCAATTTTTTGAATTATTTTTGATAAATTAACCGTAATTATTTTTTTCTTGACCGTTTCAATTTTGTTTGTTTGTATTTTTTCTTTCGATAAGACAAGGAAATAAAAAAAAACAAAAACGTAGTACTAAAAAATATATTTTTTAATTAAATATTTCTTTAAGCAGCGTTTTTATTTCACGAGTACACTCTGACGGGTGATATAAAAACAGTTAAAACATTTATACTGTCGACACCACGAACATTGTATTAAAGCCAACATGTTTTTGTCGCAATCACAATTTTGTTTTCTTAATTCGACCGAAAAAGCCGCGGCTTTATGCTATTTAATATAATTAAAAATATTGAAAAAAGTTTGGAAAGAAGAAAAACAAAATAGACATTGAATTAGTAAGTTTTTATTAATAAAATCGCGTAAAATGTATTTTTAAATTTCTTGCAATTTTTTATAGATAAGTTATAAACTCAAACAAAATTTAAAACAAAAAAGCACATCTTCGACGGGACTTGAACCACGGACCGACCGTCTGGACGCAAGTCTAACTTTCATACCGTTAAGGCGGGTACGCATACGAGCACGAACGCGCATGAGGCAGTCCGAGGCCGAACCATTTGCCTCGGTTCGGCCTCCGGAGAAATAATTTTTTGGAAACCTGAATAGTGGACGCACGAGGCGTTGTTCGGAATCGATCTATAAATGTGGTGAGCATTTTCTTGTGTTTTAGTAGTGCATAAATATGGCCGATTCAGATTCTGATGCGCTAAACGTGCTGCGTATTTTATAATTTTGAGTAGTTTATTGAAAAGAAAAAGAAGAAAAAACCAAAACGATGGTCGTCGCAATTATATCTGAACAGGAAAAGACAACTAATGAAAATAGCACCGTTTATTAAAGATCTATTGCGATAATAAAACTAGTGGGCTCTTTAAAAATTTTACCAGGATGTCTGAAGAAGATTTCTTTTGTTGTTAAATTAAAGCCAGAATAGAGGACAAGACACGTCTTTACAGAAGGCTATTCCAGCAGAAGAAAACTAGCATCGACTTTTCGGTTTCTTGTTACAGGAGATTGTTTAAAAGTTTGCAATATCTTTTCAAGGTTAATTTCGAAATAGTACCAGAAGTATGTCAAGCTATTATGGAGTGTTTGAGTACTATATTCAGGCAAGTAATAATAATAGAGACACTTAGTTAGAGTAAACGGTTATTCTAAATGAAACATAATTGTTTATATATTTTGTCGATAATCATGCGAGAAAAACATTTTGGGAAAGTGCTAATCAGTATGATTGTCGAGAAAATATTGAAAACATAAATAAAAATATAATCTGCAAGTATTTAAAAATAAAATGTGAGATTCTGCAAATCTAATATTAAACGCACAATTCAGCAACCGTCATCTTCTGAAATGTTTGACCGTCATCTTCTGGAATTGTACTTTTCCATTTCTAGTTCGAACAAAACATTGCTTATCATATGCTAGAGATTGGCAATATCTGTCATTCAATTTTTTTATTTATTAGCAACATAATCTGCAAAACTGGCAGTCATCTTTAGGTCGATCATAGACTTCAGATTTCTTTCAAGATTGTGAATGTCATAGTGAGTCTTGGATCTTCCTTTACTTTTGTTTTTGACCAAGGTTTCTGTGGCGATTTAAATAGTTTTTGGTTCCACAGTATCTTTGCGCTCACTTGACAACAGTGAACTTTCTATATTCACATTTGAATTATGTGCGCTCAGGGTCACCTGCAATCTGCTGTTGTTTCATGTGTTCTTTTTCGTTTGTCTTGTTCCGGGTTGTCATCGACTCTACACCATCACTTTCGTCGTTGCATTCTGAAATATACAAAAACGAAATTTTAAAAAAAATCGCTGTAATAAAAAAATGTTTATTTTTCAGGTACCTCTAACTGAAGAAAGTGGGCACATATTGCGCGGCAATTCGAAAAAATGTTTGAGCGATTGACCGAAGCATGTTTTTAAAGCACCAATAATCAGTGGCAGTGAATATATAAATTATAAATCCATTTTAGTATAGTTCTGATGGCTGCTGAGGACGCCGATTACAATTTACATTCGTGATATTGGTTGCCGGCCGTATTTCTGACGGAGGTGTTTTTGGCAATACAATATTATCTAAGAAACTAGATAAACAGGAGCTTAAACTACCTCCATGTTCACCTTTAAATGAAAGAAAAAGCCGTTTCCCTACGTATTTGTAGCAGATGCATCATTTCCTTTAAAAGATAACATTATGAAACCATATTTTATGCTGGCTATCACCCTAAAGAATATTCATTTACAGATTGTGTTTAGGCGAATTATCAAAACACATTTGGTATTGCATCTAGCGTCTTTAGAGGCGCGAAACCTATGCTGTTGGAACTAGAAAGGCAAAATATGAATAAGGTATTGTGTCTTTATATAACTTTTTACGAAAAAGCAAAACGTCTAGAAATATTTACTCCCGGGTTCTTTTGACACGGAATTTAATGTGCAATAATACCGATATGGAGGAAAGAAACAAAGACATCCTCTTTTCTTTCCCAAGAAATGTCCTGCGCAGCTAAACTTATTTGTCAAAAGAAGGGATGAGTTTGCACATATTTTATGACAAACGGAGTGATTTGGCAAAATAATTATGCATAAAAACATGCTATTTTACTGTTTTTTACTTAAGACAATATAAAAATTTAAAAAAATCTAATATACTCACAGTTAATTTTCTGGGTCATCCGGTCTCTAAAAATTGCATACGCAAACCATTTGAAACATAAAATTTGTAAAAAAAAGTGTTTTATTTAACAATTTAAAAAATTGTTCATAATTAAAATGGCACGGAAAAAAGTCATATTGCAGATTCTAAAAATGTTGAAGAAACGGTTTAAAGTTTTTCAAATTATTCATGCCGATAAATAATGTGACTTTGCAATTTGCCTAATAAAGGTATGTAAAAATGTTTGAAAGCCTTTTTAATATACGCAAATGTTGACTTTATTTGGCATAAATGAGTTTGATTTTAAAAATTGGAAAGTCGAATCAATTAGTTATTACTTTCTTTTATCGCAGGTGCGAAATTTCAAAAATGTCATTAACAAACCTTTTCCTGTACCAGTTCCTTTTTTACTCTACTTTTCTCTCGTCTGAATGACCTAAGACTTTCGATTTTCTTTTTAATTTCTTAAACCTCTACATTTAAAATATCAGCTATTTCTTGCCAAGCGTCTTCCTTTTAATTGTATTATAATACAACGGTGTCTTGGTTTCCATAAGATCTCCCTTTTTTGATATTCTTCAAGAAGCACTAGCACAATTTGCTGAGACCATTCCATTGTTGCATTTAAAAAAATACTCGTAATATTGTTATTAAAATATACGAGACACACACTACTACTGCAAACCAACAACACGTGGCTGCCTCAAAATGAATTTTTATTTCCATCCACACGAACGCGAATGAGGCAACCCGAGGACGCATGAGCATACGTATGTGTACGTCTGAACGAGGCGTGCAAATTTGTTTGAAACCATATGCATTCGGCCGCGACCCGATCCAACTGTTGTCGGTACATCAAAGTGATTCATCGCCTCGTGCGCTGCTCATCTGTGCTCAGTGTGGATGGAAATAAAAATTCATTTTGAGGCAGCCACGTGTTGTTGGTTTGCAGTAGTAGTGTGTATCTCGTATATTTTAATAACAATATTACGAGTATTTTTTTAAATGCAACAATGGAATGGTCTCAGCAAATTGTGCTAGTGCTTCTTGAAGAATATCAAAAAAGGGAGATCTTATGGAAACCAAGACACCCGTTGTATTATAATACAATTAAAAAGGAAGACGCTTGGCAAGAAATAGCTGAGATTTTAAATGTAGAGGTTTAAGAAATTAAAAAGAAAATCGAAAGTCTTAAGGGCTCATTCAGACGAGAGAAAAGTAGAGTAAAAAAAGGAACTGGTACAGGAAAAGGTTTGTTAATGACATTTTTGAAATTTCGCACCTGCGATAAAAGAAAGTTATAACTAATTGATTCGACTTTCCAATTTTCAAAATCAAACTCATTTATGCCAAATAAAGTCAACATTTGCGCATATTAAAAAGGCTTTCTAAACATTTTTACATACCTATTATTAGGCAAATTGCAAAGTCACATTATTTATCGGCATGAATGAATTTGAAAAACTTTAAAGCCGTTTCTTCAACATTTTTAGAATCTGCAATTATGACTTTGTTTCCCGTGCCATTTTTAATTATGAACAATTTTTTAATATTGTTAAATAAAAACACTTTCTTTACAGGACATGATCAAATTTATGTTTCCAAATGGTTTGCGTATGAAAGTATGCAATTTTTAGACGACCGGGATGACCCGCAGAAAACTCTAACTGTGAGTATATTAGATTTTTTAAAATTTTTATATTGTCATTAAGTGTAATACAACCAGTAAAATTAGCATGTTTTTATGCATAATTATTTTGCCAAGATACAGCTCCGTTTGTCATAAAATATTGTGCAAACTCATCCCTTGCTTCTTGACAACTAAGTTTGTGCTTTGTTCTTCGTTTCTCCATACTCCAGGTATTATTGCACCATCTACTAATTCCGTGTCAAAAGAACCACGTGGAGTGTAAATATTTCTAGACGTTTTGCTTTTTCGTAAAAAGTTATATAAAGACACAATAGCCATTATTACATATTTTGCCTTTTCTAGTTCCAACAGCATAGGTTTTCGCAGCACTCTAAAGACGCTAGATGCAATACCAAATGTGTTTTCGATAATTCGCCTAGCCCTACTTAATCTGTAAATGAATATTCTTTAGGTGATCTCTTAAAGGAAATGATGCATCTGCTACAAATACGTAGGGAACCGGCTTTTTCTTTCATTTAAAGGTGAACATGGAGGTAGTTTAAGCTCCTGTTTATCTAGTTTCTTAGATAATATTGTATTGCCAAAAACACCTCCGTCAGAAATACGGCCTTGGCAACCAATATCTACGAATGTAAAATTGTAATCGGCGTCCTCTGCAGCCATCAGAACTATACTAAAATGAGATTTATAATTTATATATTCACTGCCACTGTTTATTGGTGCTTGTAAAACAACATGCTTGCGGTCAATCGCTCAAAGGCATTTTTTCGAATTGCCGCGCAATATGTGCCCACTTTTCTTCAGTTAGAGGTACCTGAAAAATAAAAACAATTTTTTTATTACAGCGATTTTTTTGTAAAATTTCGTTTTTGTATATTTCAGAATGCAATCGACGAAAGTGATGGTGTAGAGTCAGATGACAACCCGGAACAAGAGCAAACAGAAAAAGAACACATGAAACAACAGCAGATTGCAGGTGACCCTGACGCGACACATAATTCAAATGTGAATATAGAAAGTTCACTGTTGTCAAGTGAGCAAGCAGAAGATACTGTGGAACCAAAAAAACTATTTAAATCGCCACAGAAATGCTCTTGGTCAAAAACAAAAGTAAAGGAAGATCCAAGACTCACTATGACATTCAACAATCTTGAAAAGAAATCTGAAGTCTATGATCGACCTAAAGATGACTGCCAGGTTTTTGCAGATTATGTTGCTAATAAACTAAAAAAATTGAATGACAGATATCGCGCAATCTCTCAGCATATGATAAGCAATGTTTTGTTCGAACTAGAAATGGAAAAGTACAATTTCCAGAAGATGACGGTCAAACATTTCCAGAAGATGACGGTTGCTGAATTTGTAAGCGTTTAATATTAGATTTGCAGAATCTCACATTTTATTTTTAAATACTTGCAGATTATATTTTTATTTATGTTTTCAATATTTTCTCGACAATCATACTAGATTAGGCACTTTCCCAAAATGTTTTTTCTCGCATGATTATCGACAAAATACTATAAACAATTATGTTTCATTTAGAATAACCGTTTATTCTAACTAAGTGTCTCTATTATTATTACTTGCCTGAATATAGTCACTCAAACACTCCATAATAGCTTGACATACTTCTGGTACTATTTCGGAAATTAACCTTGAAAAGATATTGCAAACTTGTAAACGAATCTCCTGTAACAAGAAACCGAAAAGTCGGTGCTAGCCTTTCTTCTGCTGGAATAGCCTTTCTGTACGACGTGTCTTGTCGCTCTATTCTTGGCTTTATACAATTTAACAACAAAAAGAAATCTTCTTCAGACATCCTGGTAAAATTTTTAAAGAGCCCACTAGTTTTATTATCGGCCAATAGATCTTTTAATAAACCGGTGCTATTTTCAGTTAGTTGTCTTTTCCTGTTCAGATATAATTGCGACGACCATCGTTTTGGTTTTTTCTTCTTTTTCTTTTTCAATAAACTACTCAAAATTATAAAATACGCAGCACGTTTAGCGTCATCAGAATCTGAATCGGTCATATTTATGCACTACTAAAACACAAGAAAATGCTCACCACATTTATAGATCGATTCCGAACAACGCCTCGTGCGTCCACTATTCAGGTTTCCAAAAAATTATTTCTTCCCGAGGCCGAACCGAATCCGAGGCAAATGGTTCGGCCTCGGACTGCCTCATTCGCGTTCGTGCTCGTATGCGTACCCGCCTTTGATGTACCGACAACAGTTGGATCGGGTCGCGGCCGAATGCATATGGTTTCAAACAAATTTGCACGCCTCGTTCAGACGTACACATACGTATGCTCATGCGTCCTCGGGTTGCCTCATTCGCGTTCGTGCTCATATGCGTACCCGCCTTTAGGCTACTAGCATATCGCGGTGATGCACAAACTATTCGGTATATAAGCGTCCTTCCATCTTTGACTGGCGATTTCTCGAAAACGAAGCCGAGTTGGCAACTACAATTTTGGGGTTGGATTATTACCTACCCACACTCTAAGCATGCATAACTCGATGCACCTCTCGGACCGTCCCCTCTTTAGTCTTAGATCTGTTGTATAAATAATTTTATAGTTTATTACTTATTTTGTATTTACCTAAAACGGACTTAAATACTTACTACCTAAAAAATGCATCTTTAAATAAATAAAGACAATGAAACTCCAAATAACATATTTTGTTTAACCTACATCATCATCAGTAACCTTTAAGCAAACACCGTCAAGAAAGCAATAACCTTTAAAGGTGAAACAAGTTTGCGGATACATTAGTGGATAAAAAAGGCATAATCTTTACTTTTAAAAAGCAATTTTGTAATATAGTAAATTAAGAATAAAGTAAGTTAAGAATCAATGTTTTCTTTTTTAAACGGAAGCCAAATCAAAAATGCGCAGAAAAAGACATTTAAATAAAACTTTTGGCTAAAGAAAGACATTTTATTTCGAAATAAAAGCTAACAAAGATCTAGTAGTTTAACAAAGTTAAATGAGCATAATTTTAGGGACAGAACAGTTTACTTTTGTTTCGGTGAGTAGTTACAAATTAAGTTCTTAGCCACGTAGGTCTTATTACCTAGATTCACTTTAAATGCTCCAAGTAAATCGAGACAGACGTGAAATAACCTAACTTAATTGTTTCGTGGAGAAGCACAGAAATAAACAATTACATGTGCCAGCTTTATGAGCAAATTGTTGGGTTGCACACCGTAATTACTTCAAGTTTGCTAAACTATGGACTATTTAAGGACAGAATATTAAGAAGTGTCATTTAAAAGGTCAGTACTTTATAAAATAATATTAACGGTATAAATAAAAAGCCTACTTCTACCTTCGTTTTTGTTCAAACTGAAATAAAAACACTGATAGGATTAAAAGTAATCAAGTAACTTGCGGTAATTATTCAGGGTGTAAAAAGTATGATGCTCAGGATTTTAATGGGCGATAGTGGAGCTCAAAACAAGTCAAAAAGTTTATATGACATATGTGTCAGAACTTGACAGATTTTTGTCTAAACGATGTCAAAGTTACGAACTTTGGAAGCAATTATTTCTGAAAACCTTAACAACTTTTGTCTGAATCGCTTATCAGTTGATTCATTTGCTTATAAAATAAACTAAGTTTTAAATGTTTCAGTCAACAAATAAAAAAAAATCCCCCAGTTAAAAATTTAAGAAACAATTGGCTACAGGGCTACCCAGAAGCCTTGTGCGTGAAGTAAAGTCAGTTGTACATTGTGGTCAAATTGGGGAAATATGCCAATATGTTTTAAATTTAAGACAACCGTCGTGCAAGTGTACCAAAGAGTTTTGAAAACGGAATGTGTGCAACCGAGAAATCTTATTCTTCAAGCAAAATAAAAAGTGCTGTTTTAAAACATACTAATTCGTGTTTTTAAAATGGATATTAGGCCTAATCTTGTGGTTAGTACAATTGTTTTTAATTACAAATAAAAACCAAATAATTATTTATTATTTTTACTTAAATTTAATTCGAAATTAAATACCAAAATACATTGCAGGAAATAATTTTAATTATTTGTATATAAATAAACACGTCCCTAAAAAGAATGAAAATATGCAAAACCTCGCAAAAAAACGTTCGACTCGCTTTAATGGAACAGGCGCGGTTTTGCCCACTTTTTTAAACCTTGCAAGGCCATATTTTGAAAACAATTAACTTTTGACTGATAGATTCTTGGCTGTTTCGACTTGTTTTGAGCTCCACTATCGTCCATTAAAATCGTGAGCAGCATAGTTTTTACACCCTGTAGAAATTAACATTTTTCCGTGATTGTTCACTAAATATTTTGGATATGTTTATAAGCAAAACATGTGTTTTAGGTTATATAACGTCCAACTAGATTATTAAAATATACGTTTTATTTTTGTCTATTTCCTCAATTTACATCACTGTTCGTGAGTAAGACTTAAAGTCAGATATACATATAACCGTGAAATAGCATGTCATCATCCAGTAATTTTTATGCCTACTACTGGTCTTAGGACTAAACAAAATAGACATGCCAGTTGTGGACAATGACAACCTCTGAACACTTTTTATCTGTAAAAAAATGGCAAGATCCTCATAAATTAAGCAGTATTATATCATTAGCACCACAGTGGGTAATTAAACTGAGACATTCAATGAGCATAGAACAAGAAAAAAACAGAAATATATGAGTACAAGACTGCAATTTTATAAAACAAATACTAATTTACTTGTATATGCTCCCGAAGGCCGGATATGTGGACAGCAATTTTATGAGTAAATAATAAAAATCCTTGGATATTAAGATTAGGTTTTTTCCGACCCGCAGCTTCTGTATTACTCTAAAACGGTTTCAGAACTGTTAAAATCGATCAATCGCGCAAGTGTCGATCTTGCACGGTTTAATATTAGATTTGTTCCAACAAACATCGGTATCGCTTCGAAATAGTTTCGGGACGGTACAAAAGGTAACAAACGTTGGATCGCTTTGCCAATCGTTATCGGTACTGTCAAATGAAAAGGTCAAATGTTTTTGGATTTCTTGTTTTGTAAATATAACCCTACTTTTCTACTTATTATTTTTGTGATCAAAGTACTCTTTAAAAGATAATATATTTCTTCTTTTTGTGTAAGTTCTCTCACTATTTGAGTTGGACAAAAAATCACTTATATCATCATCACTCATCTTTAAAGATAATTAAATTCAATGATGGAAAAGGAAATAGAAAATGCTAAAGCACGATACACGATAGTCGCTAAATAAAATTCAACCAAAGAAAAACAAACAAGAAACAGCTGTTAACAATCAAAAATCCGGTGCCGAGATGCTCAATGCGCAAGTCAACCCAAACAGTTTTCAATTTGGGCCATGTATCAGAATTACCGTTTTGAAACCGTAACATAAACGATCCCAAGTTCCGCCATGTCTCGGTTGGAACGCATTTCAATCACTGCGCATGAGCGTGATCGTTCGGTGACGGTTTTTTGACAGGTTGGAATAAACCTATTAGTACAAAGACGATCTTAAGTTGGAGCCATTTCTGTATCAGAATACAACACTTTATTTAAATATTCTGAAGTTTACCTTCTAAAAAATGAAGTAGTACTAACTAGTTAGTTACCAATTATTTATATTTAAAATATATGCGGATAATTAAAAAACAATATAGTCCAGCTAAAATTATAATTATTGACCTTAATAATTTTTGTTTTTTATTGTAACTAGACTCTGCGACTGACTGAAAATTACAGTCCTCGCCGTTACTTATTTTAAAAAGGGGTTGGTTTTCGACAATGTGTTAAAATATATTTGAAGAAACACACAATAAACGGGTTTACAAATGGAAAAAAACAATAATTAAGGTTGTACCGATAGTAAACAAAAGAATATTATCAGCTGAAAATCTACTAATGCGAGGTCAATCCCAAGGGTTCTTGCGTTTCATGTTTGAAATGACCGTTTGGAAACTATTTACGAACGATCACAAGTTTGTACGGAACGGTAAAGGAATACCTGACAAGATGATTTTGAGTATTTTTTAGTTTAGAAAAAAAATATTTTTTATCAAAAATGTGCGAAAATTGAGTTTATTTGAGAATGTGGGCATAGTTTATTTCAAGAATAATTAGTTGCATGGTGTTACCCTAATAAACAATGGTTATATTATTCTTTAGGGTTATTTTACTTTAAAAATAATGTAACCTGAAAAATATATAGGGCTCTTTAAGATATCTGGATCTAACTAAGTAAAAAAATCCTTACATTCTATGAAAAATGCTATAAATTTAATAATATTATTATAATAATTAATAAGTAAATAATTTAAATTACTAACTGTTATGTCCTTCTTAACTCCGATAAGGATTGTTCGATATTTATTATAATAAAAGGGTGTTTATTAATAGTGTGTAGGAAGTTATTGTGTACTAATTATATATCTTACAAAAACTAACATTATGTTTGGTATTTACAATATAATTGTATGATATGTCTGTAGCCTTATTTAAATTAAAGAAATTTAGATATATTTTAACAAAAATATTGTTTTTCCTTATTGCTAAAAAACTAATAGTATGTTTCTTAATGGTGGACAAAAAACTGCTGTTATAGAACTGGCCAAGGTACAGCGTCTTGCTTGCTTAGCTATAACTGGAGCAGCATGGAGAGTCTCTTAGACCTTTCCCCACTTAACCTCATAGTGATGGGAGAGGCAAGAATGAGCTACTTTCGACTGCAACAAAAACCAACTGGTGTCTACGCTAGTTTGGGACACAACAACATAAAAAGTTAGGTTGGCGGCAACATCCTAGACGAGAGAATAGACAGATGATTTCCCAATACTCATTCAACGAAAACTTAGAAGTAAAAATTCCAGATTAAAGTGAGTGGCAGCAACCCGATCTCCCCGGCACGGTTGGAGACATTATCTGGTGTACGGATGGTTCCGGGCGTGTACAGTGAAATGAGGAATTCACAATTCTCCATTCCACTATGAACACCCAGTTCTGTATTTTAAACGGAGTTATATGCTTTACTGCACTGTGCAAAAGAAAATGGCAGCAGGGCTTATAAAAACAAGCGGATCTGCATAATTACAGACAGTCAAGCGTCACTGGGGGCACTAGTAAACCCCAAGGTTACATCCAAGCTGACATGGGATTGTCAAAAAGAACGGGAAGTCCTGGGAGGACGCAACAGAGTAACTCTCTTGTGGGTACCAGGACATTCGGGAATAGAAGGCAACGAAAAAGCGGATGAGCTTGTGAGATAGGGATCATCCACATGATACGTTGGACCAGAACCTGCCCTTGGAGTGACCAAAACCACAGCACGACGGCAAAGCAGGGAATGGATCCGAAACAAACACGAGGAATACTGGGGAAACTTCAGTAGAATTAGACATGGAAAAAGCTTCATAAGGGGCCCTACTCAGACAAAGTAGGAAAAGACTTCGCATAACAGTAAGATTGCTAACAGGGCACGATAATCTAAGAAGACACCTACACAAGATAGACTCATACAATTGGGACCCAAGTTGCAGATTGTGCGACGAGGGGGAAGAAACAGCCTACCATATCCTGTGCGAATGTGAAGCATTGAATCACAAAAGACAGACAATATTTGGGCCACAGGAATATATTAACCAACCAGTCTCGGGGTTATACAGACTTGTAGAAGGAACAAGACTAATGGGAGGATTGGTATAAAAGATAATGGAGGATTAGGCACAAAAAGCCCAAAAGGCTGCGCTGCCTCCGGTAGTGAATCAAGATTGCTTCCAGGGAAGAAAAAGAAGAAGAAGAAGAAGAGGATGTATCTTAATCATATAAAAAATACGGTACAACTGAAAAACAAGAATGTTAATAGGCTAAGCTTTAGATAAAAGTCAAAAATTTAAATAATTTTTTGTTTCTATTCTAAAATTACTCGAAATTTTTTTTATGTGCAACCTATCCTTAATAAAAGATATAGAACTTACCCTTTTAACTAAGGACATAAAAAAATTCTAAGTTATTTGCATGTAAAAAATATTATTTAATTCGTTAATTTTAAGATTTTTGGTAATACATAAAATTATATATTACAAGCAGCAAGAAATTTGTCACAAAAATTAGAGGCATATATTTTATTTGTCTTAGATGTAACTAAAACCCCATAAGAATCCTTCTTGACATTATCTAAGGCTGTTAAGCAGTTTGACATGATGCCCTTCTAAATAAACTTTTTTCGTACAGTCTATCACTTTAAGTTTATTCTTGGCTCTCTAGTGTCCTTTCTAATCCACTTATTATCAGGTTGCGCAGACCTTTATTTTTCTAGCTTTTACCAAATTATTGCTAAATATTTTTGTTCGATATAACCATTGCTTTGGTATATTTTTATATTTTCAGTCTACTAGTTCTAATATACTTATCTTCTAGAAGCAAAAGATACACAACAAATGAAAAATGTAATAATGATATAATAATGACATTTTTTTTTCTTTATTTTAGTATATGTATATGCTAGATTTTGTATTTTCTCAAAGGTGGTTGTTTAGGTTAAATAAAGCTTTATTTGCATCTGATAAAAGACAAAACACGTCTAAAGTTTACTCAAAAACTAAAATAGCGAAGGCTAAACTATATTGAAGAATTATTGTGCATTTTCTGATTTTTTCAAAATCTTAAGAAATAAAGACATTTTCGGCTAGTCTCTCATTGTAAATATATTCTATAGTTTATGTTTTAATAAAATACTTAAATTTTAACTTAAATCACCCAATAATGGTAAAAAAGAAGATGTGAAAAGTATTTTTCATATAATTATTATTTTTTTCTGATTAAACTAAAGGAAATTTAAAATAGTTTTTTAATTTAAAATAATCATCCTTTTGATTTTATAAATAAATGCTTTGCAAAATTTTAACAACTAAATTTAACTAACTCAAACTAACTAAATTTAAGACAAAATCAAAAAAGACCTATTTCAAATTTATTTTTACCATATATTTTTGGCTTATTAAAAAAAAATCAACAAATGGGTAATAAATTAATTATTTGTACTATCTTTAAAACACAAAACACTATAAGATCTTAAGTAACAAAAACAATATGCAATATAACCGAAAACCAAAAATGTGTTATTTATAAGATCCCCTGTAAATGTAAAAGTTTTACATAGGCAAAATTATTTTATTAGTATTTCTGGGTACAGGTTTTTTAAAATAACTTATTCAAAAAATTGTTGACGTCTCAGTTATCGTGGTGAGCTTTTTCAAAAGATGTATGGTTTTTAGAGATTACCTATAACATACGTTTCATAATTACTTAAAATTTTTACAGATTTTACTAAATTCCTAAACAAACAGCTCGCTCTTCATCGCGTATTACTTTGATCAGGTACAGTTAAACCAAGCTCGGTCTGAATTGTAACTTTTTTGGATAGTTTAGGCAAGGTATTGAATATATTACATTAGACTTCTTTTTGGTGGTTAGTAGTCCTAGATGATATGTTCAAGAACCTCTGTCCCCCGGGGGAGCTTATTATGTTAATATCTCTGACGTAATTAAATATTTAGGAATCTTGTGTGACGCGTTATTTAGGGCGTGGCCAATACTATCTGTTAAATGTCAAATGTCACCTGTCACCTGTCATATGTCAAAAACCCCGTGACTTGGAAAATGGCTGTTATACGTAGGATACTTGTGCTAAGACCTAATATTGATTTGCGCAAACGCGAAAAATTTAGGTTATGCCGTTCGGGCGCTATCGACTAAAATCGTTATTTAACCCTGATGATGAGTCTAAGGCGCGCGGTTTAAATTTTTTAAAATTAGTGTAACGTCGTACCTATCGAATAGCGAAAACCGCATGACGCCATCTTTAGCCATAAAGACGCTACAGCTGTTTAAAAATCGTCGAAATTGATCAGTAGAGAGACTTTGCCGGTTCTGGCGCCTCCACCTCCGGAGCAGCTTTATATCTCGAAATCTTGACGTCATTTAAAAGTTAGGAATCTTGGGCGAGGTTTATTTTAGAGTACTGCGCATGTGCTAAAAAATGGCGGTGGTCAATTGTCAAATGTCAAATGTCAAAACCATGTGATGAAAAGTTAGGTTACGTGTATGAGATATATCTTAGGGTCTTACGCATGCGCTAAAAAAATGGCGGCGATCAAATGTCAAATGTCAAATGTTAAAAGTTATACGTGAAAACCATGTGACTTAGAAAAGTAAGGTTACGTGGATGAGATGTATCTTAGGATCTTACACATGTTCAGTAAAAATGGCGGCCATCAAATTTTAAACGTCATACTTGTAAAGATGGCTGTAAGGGGGGCGCTGCCAAAATTTCGATGTATTAATAATAAAACACAATATATATATTAAATGAATTTATTTAAACCACATTGTACATTGACTTTTAGCAATTTTATACACAAGTTTAGTAAGTAATAAACTACAAGCTACGGCAATAAAAATTATTAAAGTATTATAAGTTTCATCTCACCACTCATCACTTTATTAGGATAAGAGTACATAAATTCTAACATATAATAATATTGTTCGCTTTAACACAATTGACAAATATGTTTAATTACATCCAGCACATTCTCATTGCTTTCAACATATGAAGCTACATCAGTTAACAAATCGTTATAAAACGATCTAAAATTAAGTTTTTCGAGTAATTCTAACCTAAAATTAATTACATGAGCAACATCGATAAATGCTCTAATATCTAAAGCACTAAAACATACAGCACTATCAGTCTCTTTACTCTTAAGCCCTATGGTTCGCCCCCCCCAACAAGGACGCAGTCCAAATGGTAAAGTTTTCGGATAAAAATTTTCTACTACGTCACTTTCGTCACGAACAATCAGTTTGGCAGCAGTCTCTAGGAATTCACGCCAATCATCATAACTTAGGGGGATGGTGATCTGATCTTCGGGTAGGTTAAACAGCGTGTTGACAATTATTACACTTGGAATCATACCTCTCGCAACACTGAGTCCAGTTGTAATGTTGAAATGACGCACTGGTAGATAGACTTCTCCCAAAAGCTTCTTTTCATTTTTAATTTCTTTTCTAGCTGCTAGCACCATTTGATCAAAATATTCCCAACACGTGGATTCGGTAGACATGTTTGATGAACACACGGCTACAACTCGAATTAAAGTTATGAACGCTTTTCTGGTTTCTTACATACACTTCCCCCCACTCCTTTGGCTGCGGTAAGTTCTAGAAATAATAGTTTAGACAACGCCCATCCACTATCTCTCTCGCTAAATTCAGACGACTTTGCAAGCAAAATAGTACAAAAATCATTATATAATTCTTCTAGATTGGTATTTTGAGTAACTGTAACATAGCGAGAATTGAAAGATTTCCTTTCTTGCTCCTTCGTTGAGGCTAACATATATCTACCATAAAGTTCCATATTAACTTTTAAACAACCGTGTTCTTGAAGAAAATCAGCAAAAAGCATTAAAATATTACATCTCAAGTCTTCTAAATACTCTTTTACATCGGTCTTGTTTGAAGTTAACTGATATGTAACAATTCGGTTCTTGAAAGCACTTTTAATTAGCTTAACTCCCGGCCGAACATCTTCTCTAGTATTTTCTTTATGTATATTTGTACGATAATGGCTATTGGAAGTTATTTCTATGTTACACTGGTTACAGAACGGCATTGTGGGAAGGTTGAACTTAAACTGAAGTATTTGCTAACGATTGATTGCTTTTTCTTCTTCTACGGAGACGAGGAGCTTGTAGCAGCATAGAAGGGGAAAGATCTTCATATTCTATTCCTCTAAAGGATAAATAATTCTTTAGCTTCTTAAACTCGGGATGAACGTCAATCTTGAGAGGGTTTTTTCTATGTCGTTTTACATCTTTAATCGTTAAAGCAAGATAGGCACTTAACGCAATTTCGAGTTTGCGAAAAAATTCAGGATCCCGTTCTTCAGCTGGTGTTAAGGGGGGAGCCGGAAAATTCCTTGCTCTTCGATCTCTTACCAAAAAGTTCTTCTTCAAAATCTTTTTCATCCATCGCTCAAAAAGACGTGGTCGTTGAATAAGGTATAGGTAAATAATAGGAGCAAATTTAGAACGAGCACTTTGTAATTCTTCTTCCATCTCATAACCAGGAGTATCTTCAAAATCATAAATTCGGTCTGACCAAATTGACCAATGATGTTCAGAGATATAGGAACGTATAGGTTCATCAGGAATCTCAGATTCTCCGTAAGCGAGTTGAAGATCGTAACTCTCGGAACTCATCTCGATAAAGCGTAATTCACAACTAAAACAGTTAACAGAGCCGAGAGTCTTTTAAGGCTTACTTAGAAACAACTCGACCAATCAGAATCGTGTATTTAGTATTAACAGGTTGGGACTTGTTGATAATTACTAATAACGGTTTCCTGTTTGCTGATGACACATTTCTTGTTGTTAGCCAACAACATCCTGTCGATAATTAAAATTACTAATAACGGTTTCCTGTTTGCTAATAAGCCATTTCCTGTTGTTGACCGACAACATCCTGAAGTTGTTTTTATGCCTAAACCACATCCTTGGAGATATTAATCCAGCTGTTGTGTGAATTATCGAAACCAAGCCATTTGACATACATTTTATTTCCTTTCTTGCGTAATACTTGTTCAATTAAAATACAACAGGCTGTTTAGTTTTCGCAACTCGTCTTCGTAAAAACCGCCACTAATAGGATGACCTTGAATCCTCTAACAAATAAGTCGTTGGAGTAGTTATATGCACCTTGGATATTTTAAACAATTCTCTAGTCCAATTAGGCAAATAACCTTTAACAAAAACGTGTTAATATGACTGTATTTGTTATTTAAAATAGATTTCTCATTATGTTTATTCACATCCTTAGGCTTCATTCCAATAGTGCGATGTTTTGTATTATTATAAGTATTTGTAACTTGTTCTAACAAGTCTAACCACTTGTGATTACCATTAAGTGTAAACAACTTGAAAAGCTTTTCTTTAATTGATCGAATAACTCGTTCGGCAATTGAAGCTTTTAAAACGCTAAAAGTACTATAATGATGTATTCCATGTTTCTTCATAAGTCCTTGAAAACTGCTATTATAGTATTCTTTACCATTATCAGTCACCATTTTCTTTGGAATTCTACCAGACTCCTTAAATATTTGCGTCATAGCCTTTGTAACTTCCTCGCCAGTTTTAGTCTTTAACGGTCTAGTCCAGAGAAATTTTGAAAAACAATCAATCACAACCAGTATGTACTTATGCTTTTTGTTTTCATAGCATATAGATCGAGCTGCGCAAGATCGGAAGCAAATGTATCATCCAAGCCATATTGTATAAATCTGTGACGTTTAATTTCTTCTTTATCGGCCTATGCAGCTCTCTTTTACAACCTGTTCACGCGCCTTCGTTATCCCTATATTGAAATGATGTCTTTTAATAATACACTTAAATATATATATATATATATATATATATATATATATATATATATATATATATATATATATATATATATATATATATATATATATATATATATATATATATATATATATATATATATATATATATATATATATATATATATATATATATATATATATATATATATATATATATATATATATATATATATATATATATATATACTTAATGTCCGGTATTAGAAAGCTTTAAAACACCAAGTCCTCGAATATTCTTTTCTTGTTTCGTCAACTGTTGTTTTATAGTGGTAATATCACTTCTAATCCGACTATGACGTTATAGAGTACAGACCTGTTGAACCTCAGTAAACCTTTATAACAGCTCCAACTGAACAACTGGAACCACTTGCACCATTGTTACCCCGAACAACTGGAACCACTCAAACCATCCATAACAGGTTCAGGATCACCAGGTTCGCCAGGATCAGGTTGTTCAGGATCACCAAGGTTGTTTAGTTTTCTATAACTATGGATCTTAACAAGTTAGACAAGGATGTTAAGCGTAGAATAATTGAAGCCGCGAATAGCATTCGTAAAAAGTACCTAGCTCTAAAGCTGGAGAGAAACGAAGAAGATGATGCTCTTAATAAGTTTTTGAAACCTATTACACAACCCTTATCCGATCTTGTGGAAAATACTAAAAAACGTAAGCGTTCCAAAATTAGCAAACCAGAACCGGTGATTAAGACAGAACCATTAGAGCCAATCGTTAGGCCAACTAAATTCCGAAAGCCTGATTCTGTTTATGAAAGTAGTAGTACGCTTGATGACAATGTTATTGTTGATGATGAAGAAGTTTTTATGAAGCCTACAACCTCCTTTAATGATGACTTGAATGCTACTATAGAACAACATCCTAATGTATATAAGGAGTTTATCGAGCAATATGTTGGGCTCGAAACCGTTTCATTTCCTTAAGAATGGTGATATTCAGGTTGGTGAGAGTGTTTATCCAGGCACTAGAGGTCTTTACGACTTGATATTTTTAAATCAGCCAATATATAATAAAAAAGAAGATGAAGAGAATTTTCGTCGAATATTAGAGCAAACCAAGCCATTTGACATACATTTTATTTCCTTTCTTGCGTAATACTTGTTCAATTAAAAATACAACAGGCTGTTTAGTTTTCTGCAACTCGTCTTCGTAAAAACCGCCACTAATAGGATGACCTTGGAGATCCTCTAACAAATAAGTCGTTGGAGTAGTTATATGCACCTTGGATATTTTAAACAATTCTCTAGTCCAATTAGGCAAATAACCTTTAACAAAAACGTGTTAATATGACTGTATTTGTTATTTAAAATAGATTTCTCATTATGTTTATTCACATCCTTAGGCTTCATTCCAATAGTGCGATGTTTTGTATTATTATAAGTATTTGTAACTTGTTCTAACAAGGGCTAACCCTTGTGATTACCATTAA
>JAHBCN010016476.1:0-19503 GCA_019359885.1 Listronotus oregonensis
TCTATGGACCGGGTATCGAGAATAATGGTAAGATAGGTTTTTATAGTTGAAACCTGTAGTTGAAACTTCAAACCCCTTTTTTCTCAAAAATGTGTTTTTCAAACTTTCCTCCATCGTATCTCGAGGACGGCTTGATCAATTCACTTCAAATTTATAGGGTTGACTAAGCACACATAGATGCACGGAATGGTCTATTATCACCCAAAAATTTAAAATATTTTCTTTTTTTAAAAAGGTAGTTGAAAAAAAATATATTAAATTCGTTTTTTTTTTTGTTCCAAAGTCTAAAAAAAAATTTAAATTTTTTTAAATTTTTTCCTTTCCTTATAAAACCATTTTTTTTAAAGGTATGTTTCCTTCCACGCAGCCACTGCATGCGACTAACGCATGCGGCCGCCGTTTAATCGGCGTTTCAGGTGGTTTCTTGGGACCGCGGCTCAAACTCGCGATAGAAAAAATTTTATGTAAAGGGAATAATCTTTTTTAAGAGTCGTGATGGATGATCTAGCAATATATTTATTATTAGAAGGAAAATAGGATGACGAAATACTTTTTACAATTACCCAAAACCTGAAACATAGAATTTAAATCCAATATTTCACCCGGATTGTTATACTACATTAAAAATTGGACATCTGCAACAGGATGAAGTAAAATTTAGAAAATATTTTAGACTGAATAAAGCAGAGTTTATTTTTATTCTTGATTTTAAAAAAAAGACGATATAAATTTTGACCCCAACAACAGAGTTGAATACCCAATAACCCCAGGGGAAAAAATTAGCCATTGTTTTAAAAGGTAAATCTGTACAGGGTGTCCCAAAATTTCCCAAGGGGGTCTTATCATTAGGGGGGGGGGGGGGGGGGGGGTTTTCAAATTGAAGAATAACCCAGGTTTTGGGCCTAAATGAAAGGCCCAAATTTTTTTTAAAAAAAATATTAATTCCCCCAAAAACCAATTAAGAACTTTTTAAAAAATTTTTTAATCAATTTTGGGAAAAAACAAAATTTTTTTGGGGGGATTTGGGTTTTTTTTTTAATGGAAAAATTTTTTTAAAAATAATAAAAATCCAGGACCTTATTTAAAAAAAAAAGTTTTAATTTTTTAAAAATTAAAAAAACACCCGGGCATTCCCCCAAAAAAAACAACCCAAACAAAATATTAGACGCAGACACGACTGCGGCTACACTGCTTCTTCAGCAGTCCAGCCGACAATTTATCCCTTGAACGGACGCATACGACGGCCGCTCGGGAAAAAACCAGGCCCTTTCATGGGGGAGGAAAATGCTTGCCAAGTAGTGCCCTTAACCTGCGGCGGCCGCGTGGAAGAAAACCCCAACCCCAAAACTTACAGATTAAAAGGGGCCCCCGAATTTTTAGTTTTTTGATAAGCCAATCAGCTGATTTCGTGAAGGGAGCGTCCATTTTTTTTTAAATTTGGTTCTAATGAATGTTTTTTAAAAATTTTTATGTATACTTTAAAAAAATTATTTAAAAAAATATTAAAAACTTTTAAAATTCTATCCCCCATTGGTTCTTAAAAAACCCCTAAAATGCATAAAATCAAAACCGTCAAGCCAGAAGGACCCCTTAATGGCTGTCGAGTTTTCATTGGCATCTCCCTTGAGATTTTACCTGCTTTTCTTTTTACCATTTTTTTTAAATATATCAAAAAATTTCCGAAACAATTCAACAGGGCATTAAAATTAAGGCGGAACTTTTTAAAAAGTCAAAGCGGGGCATAAGAAAACCGGGGGGGGGGGAAAGATGGAGAGAGGTTGAGGTAGAAGAAGTTTAAAATTTTTAAAAAAACGGGGAAAACTGAATCAACATTTTTATTTGAAAAACGTATTTTTTCGTTGAATGTCATTTTTTTTAAATAGGTTAGGGGTTTTTTTAAATATGGTTTTGACAACTTTCCCCTATTAAAAAAAAAAACACCGGATATTCCATAGAGAACAACACAAACAAAATATCAGTCGCAGACACGACTGCGTCTACACTGCTTCTTCAGCAGTCCAGTCGCATTAATCGCAGTCGTTGACAGCGGACGCATACGACGACCGCTTGGAAGAAACCAGGGACATTTAAAAACATTAGTAGGAGTGCTTTGCCGCTAACGTAGTGCGTTGGCCGCATGCGGCGGCCGCGTGGAAGGAAACATACCTTAAAACAGTTAAACAGAGAAATATCAAAAGCTATACGTAGGGATATCAAAAATTATTATACAAACAAAATAAACAAGGTTATAGAGGAAAATAGAAGTATGAAGTCCCTCCGAAAAACCTTCCCAGAGGGCGGAAAAAATATAAATAGAATAGAGGATAAAAACGGCTATATAACAACAAATAAAAAAGGAAATCCTAGATATCCGCTGGGACCTTTTATGCTGAATTATACAGAGAAGCAAGGGAGCAAACACCAGGTACTAACATACCCAAAATTGAAAACCTTTTCCATGTCTCATTCTACTGAGGCTTCTCCAGTATTCTCGTGTTTGTTTCGGATTTAGTCCCTGGTTTGCCCTCGTGTTGTGGTTTTGGTTACTGCAAGGCAGGTCTATTTAAGTATGGTCTGCATGATCCCTGTTTATCTGCTTATCTGCTTTTCGTTGCCTTCTATTCCCAAATATGTCCTGTTACCCACATGAGGGTTGGCCAACTACTAATTATTTTCAATTAGAGTTTTTAGATGGTAATTTTTCATAGATAATATGATATTTTTTGAATCATTTTATTGTAATACGGCGTTTAAAGTTTACTACAGCTTACAAACTATTGTGAGTGAAGATTTTTAAAACTTTTTTAATTATCTACATGTGTGAATACCAATTTCCTTTAAACTAATTGAAATTAAATGAAATAATTTAAATTTAAACCAAACTAATTTAGGAAAAACCCGGACGGACAATACGAGGAAAAATCCATTAAAATTTCTATTTATCTGTTCAATTTAAATTGTCCGGTTTAAATTCAGTCATGAAAACTACCTATATAAATTGAAAAGTTTATTACGTAACGTTGGGACCGCAGGACTAAAGTGATTACAAGGGGATCCGGTTTGCATAAGTTTACATGGCCAAAAAGCTAAAATATGGGATAACTAACCTTGGAATTTGGTTTTAGACTTAATGACTTATTCGCGATTAATTACATTTTCTTGAGGCTCCTTCCGCACAAAAAGTTTAAAGAAAAATAAATTTAAACATTAGGCATGATGAAAAATTGGCATTGAGCATTACTAAAATTTGGAATTTCATCCTAAGGGGGATGAAAGTTTGAGTGGAAAAATTGTCACTTTTAAAGATGTGAGCATGGGACTTGGTTATTAGGCTTTTAATTACCCAGAAAACTAGAAGAATTCCCACCTAAATGTTTAGAATAGGGAGTAAAAGTTTGTATGTACCGAGGTGTTCCACTGAGAAGGTAGTCGGCTATATCTCGAAACTACTAATAGTATAACTTTCGGGCAAAAAATTTTAGATAAAAGCGACCAAGGGAAATTGCTGGAAATTATTTTTCAAGTCTGTGGGATGGCCGCTAGGGGGCGTAAGGGTAACAACAAAACATAAAAATATAATTTTAAAAAAAATATCAAATAAAGTGTATCAATAAGTGGTACTATTTTATTTTTTAAATTTTTTATAAAAAAAAGGGGAAGTTCAGGTGTTTTTTGTCAGTTCTAAATTAAAGGGGGGGGAAGGTTAAGTTTAATTTAGAAAAGTGCAATAACTCCGGTTTGCTTTCACCGAATTTAGTAAAGTTGGTCCATTTAGAAGTGCATTTTAAGCATTATTTTGGGGGTGTATTAACTATTGCTACACTCACCTCAAACGCCGCTAGAGGGCGTCAAGGTAAAAACTAACTTATTTTACAAAATTTTTTTTGAAAATTTTAAATACAATGATATATACCCTTATACAAATTTAGATTAAAAAAAAAAATCCCAACAAAATAGCGAAAACCGCAATTTAATATCTCTTTTCAAACCTAATATATTCGCAAAATATAAATACGACATAGGGCCTAACCATTTAACGACACAATGTTTTCTACCTAGGCCGACTTCTTTAGGTAAAAATTAAATTTATAAATTTTTACAAATCTAATGACATTCTGCATGGTTTTTACTAATTTTAACCCATTTAACGATATTAGACAACATTAGATAATTGCCAACCTAAAACTGTAATACCCATTGAGCGTGGTCTTACCCCAAGGTTTTGAAAACAAAGGGATGCTGAAATGTCAAAAACCCAAAAAATTTTTTTTATTTCATATTATTTTTAGTGTTGTGCTATTGTGTTTTTTAAATATTATTTTAAGTGTTGTTATTGTTTTCTTTAAAAATCCCTTTTGTTGCTTGGATTAAACTCTACATAAACAAAAACGTTGATTGTGTAAGGGGCGAAGAACACTTCCCGTGGTCCCGGCGATTTGCTAAACAGTGAACATTCTGCTGCCGCTGCCGTACCGGCCTCAAAAGGAAATCTCAATACATACAGCCTTGCAGCTATTGTCGCATTTTCCATACACTCAAATAAATAGAAAATAATATCAACTACTTTTTCAAGCAATAAAGGCATCTTTTAAAAACACAATAGCACAACACAAAAAAAATTTTATTTTGAAATAAAAATTGTTGGAGTTTTGACATTTAAGCATCCTTTTATTTTCAAAGCAACTTGATAAGGACCACGCTCGATGGATTATTACAGAAGGGGAAATTATCTAATGTTGTATAATATCGTTAAATGGGTTTAAATTAGTAAATTACGTAGTATGTCATTAGATTTTTTAAAAATGTATAAATTTAATTTTTACCTAAAAAAGTCGCCTAGTAAAAAAACATGTGTGTAGCAATAGTTTATACACTTAAAAATAATGCTTAAAATGCTCTTCTAAACGAGACTAAGTTCACTAAATTCGGTTAAGCAATCGAGTTATTAGCACTTTTCTAATTAAATTTTAACCTTTCCCCACCACTTTAATTTAGAACTGACAAAAATTACACCTGAAGCTCTTTGTTTAGAAAACATTAAAGATAAAAATAGTACCATTTATTGATACACTTTATTTGATATTTTTTTGAGAAATGTATATTTTTATGTTTTTACGTTACCCTTACGCCCCCCAGCGGCCATCCCATAGACCCCCCCGTCTAATTAAAATAGATTTTTACCCTTTTTCGATTCTTTTTATATATGAACTAATAATACAATTTAAAAGTTTGACAATTTTAAAAAGCCTAACTTTTTGAAAATTTGGGGCTTAAAGTGAAAAAAGATTTTTCGCAATTTCGTAAAAATAGCTTTTTCTTCAAAATAACTTCAACAATACTGGAGATAAAAAAAAATGCTAAAGTATCGAATTGTAGCTATTTCAATTTCAAAGATTTTTCGTTTTTTAGATTTTTCTGTACAATCAATATTTTGCGAGATATCGCCGTTTAAAGCCTCTATTTACGAGCGAGCACCACGTTATTCGAGCCCTTGAAATTCATCCCATTTTAAAACTAAGGAATTTAATAGGATTAATTTTACAAAGCTTTGTAGCTCTTAAAAAACCCTACAAAATCATTTTTAAAAAAACTTTTTATCATTAAAACTAAAGCAATTTTTAGCATTATTTCTGGGACTATAATTATGTAATATCAAAGCGTTTTAATTTGTCAAAAACAATTTTTATAGTAAATCTCATGAGGGGGGGTGGTTATTTAATGGTTAAGATATTGTAGTTAAATATTTATTATACCGTAAACGGTTAAGATTTTTTTTTCTACAATATAGGTGTCATTAAATAATTTTAAGTTGAAAAAATTTTTTTTTTTTTGTAATTTTATTATTAAGGGTGATAACATTACAAATAGAATGTAAGATATAACCCACAACATAAAACTATATTTAGTCTACATATTTAGCTTGCTTATTTATAATGTCCATTTCTATGTTTTTTTTTTTAAATATAAGGAGTGGTTTTTACCCTAAAATTAAAAGCACTTTAGCATATACAAACTTTAATCCAGAAGGTGAAAGCATTAAAACCGAAAATGTACAAACAAATCCGGAGGTCAAACACCTTTTTCTCACCGGACACGGCATTAGTTGGGATTTTCATTTTTTTTATTTTATTTTAGTTCTACAAATATTAAATTGATCCGGTAAATATTCTCAAAGATATTCGCATATTTGTAAGGACCTTTTCAAGTGCTAGATCCGTCTTTTGAAACTTTAAACGCGTTTATCTTGAAACTATGTTTTCAATGTCGGTGAGCATGATTTCTCCGAAATGGCTTGACCTATTAAGTTTAAAATTTTACACAATCTTCTTAGATATATTTCCCAGGTAAAAATTTAAAAATCGTGTTTTTCTTATAAAACGACAAAACTTGTTGAACAAACTGGTATATTTACAAGTTTTTATTAAAACAATATATAATATTGAGTGAACCATTTAAAAATATGGTCTATATTTAAATTATACTAAAAGGGCATTATTTTTATTAAGTTGTCCCTTTGTAAAAATTAAAAGAAACAAATAAAGAAAATATAAAACATCCAATTTTAGTTCATTTCTTTTTTCCAGTCTTCTTGGCGCTATATCAATTAGAAAATTAGACATTAATTGATTGCGTCAGTTGAACATATTAAAACGGGCGTAACTAACTTGTGAATATAATAGTTTTGCAAAATACCCAGACATTATAATTTAAAAAGGAGTGTCTGATTACAAACAAACTATATACAGTGTCACCAGTAAAGTCCGCATATATGGCATTTCCTTTTATTATAAGATTTATTCAATATTTGACATTGGCATCAATTTCTGCTCTCATAGAGATGAAAATTCGCTGACAAACTTTAATTTTTTTAACAAAATAATAAAAGAAGGGGTTATTTGTGAAATCATCAAAGAAAAGGTTTAGAAAAAATGTTTTTTTAAATGCAATTATTAGGTCATAAGCAAAATTTCGGATGTATAAAGTAATTCTGATTTCTTGCCCATTTTTTATTGACAAATAAATTTTGTATTTAATGTGACAATATAAAGAATTCTGATTAAAGAAAAAAATGACTGGAATGATCGCAAATGTTTTGAAGAAAATTTAAATGCATATAGATATCTGGACATACTCCGATCAAACCTCTTCAATATCCTTGTTGATGTTTCTTTAAATGAAGAAATAGAGATTTTCTTTCAACAATACGGCGCCCCTACCCATAACACTCTTCGGATAAATAAGTATTTAAATACTCACTTTAAAAACCATTGGATAGGAACAAATAAACCTAAGGAGCGGCCACCACGATCTCCGGATTAAACACCTCCAGATTTTTTTCTTTAGGGAGTGTTGGAAATTAAAATTTATAAAGAAGTCATTTTAACCCGACAACAACTTCATCAAAGAAGTTATGAGGCCTTTGCAGAAATAAAACCATTACATATCATGAATGCCTTAAACTCCATTCGAAAAAAATGTCAAGAGTGCATTGAAAACAACGAAGGGACTATCAAACCTTTCCCCTCCCCGTAACAAGATCAACAATAAAAGAAAATCCAGTATAGTGCGAACTTTATTGATTTAACTGTATATTTAAAAAAGGTGTGTCTGATTAGAAACAAATGGTGTACATATTGTTTTTACTTGGCATAAATATTTTTTTTAATTTCTATTTGCGATACGAAGGCGGAAAACCCACATTAATTAGGTTTTTTTCCATTGATTTAGCGTATTGTGTGTCATTTTATGATAATTAAAACAATATTATCGACTTAAGCGGCCCAATATCACAAAGCTATTTAAAATAAATATGATATTTAGGTTTCCCAAAAAAAAATTATGTTAAATAAGGGCCAAGTTCCTATCCAAAATTCTTGGCCTCTAACGTTGGACCAAGTTCGTTTTTTTACTTGGAAAGTTTTATGCTGATCTGCCTGTATTAGTAAAAAACTGTTTTGGCACTACGTGTTGCTTTGTTGGGGGCTGCCCAAAAGGGAAAAAAGATACCGACCAACTTTTCGAAGCAGAAAGGAAAATACCTATAAAAGAGGGACAGATCCCCTACAGCTCATAGGAAAGCTAGAAGCTCTTCTGTAAGGGGATCATTAATTAGACGAACAGCTCTTCTTTAAATAAAGTCAAGAATGCTAAGTGTTGTAGGAATCGTCATTCTCCAGACATGAGAACAATATTCTAAAGAGGGTTTGATTTGAAATACATACAGAGTATACAGATTAGAAGGAGAGAAATACTTTCTGGCTCGAAAAAGGAATCCAAGATTTTTTAAAGCTGCTGAGGTTATGGATATCATGGGTTTGTGCCAGTTAAGGTTATTCTCAAAAGTAACACCCACAAGATTAAACGATTCTTTGTTCTACAGACCGTGGGCGCTCATATGTAACGGATGAGCATTGGGAGATTTTTTTGCGATAGTAAACATGACTGTGTTTTGGAGGCATTAAACTGGACAAGATTTTTGGAGCTCCAATCCAAAATAAGTTTGTGTGCAAGAGATATCCGCATTAACCTGCGCTTGTTTTCAAAATCAAAATTACAAGGTAACTTAAGAAACTGAATATTAGAGTGAAGGGTAATATCGTCGGCAAAACTATGGATAGGATTGATTGTGGAAAAGAAAAGATGGTTGATGTGAAGAAGTAGGTGCCAGTACTGGCATTACATTTGGTAGAAGCTGGAAGAATAACCACCTTCATACCATAACTGCGTCGATTAAAAAGGAAACTGGAGAGCCAAAAACAAAGCTAAGTTAGAAGACGTAGGAAGTTTTTTAAGAAGCCCATTATGCCAGACGATTGCTGGTATAAGATAAGAAAGGATATACTTAATATGTTTTACTTAAAAAAATGATATCAGACATTTTAGGAGAAACAGGGGCAACTGCTGAAAGAGGAAGATTATTGGGAGGATCGAGAGTAGAATTAGCAGCAAATTGTTGGGCAAATAGTTTGGCTTTTCCTTTAGAGGTAGAAACAATTTTATCTTTAAAGATTAGCCATTCGAGCAAGAGAGGACTTTATCCTTTATTTGATTGTTAAAACTGTCTTTGGCTTCTGAAAGAGTTTGAATATACTGATTTCTTGCTTGGATGGTATCCTGTCGGTTTTCGAGAGTAGGGTTTTGAAGAAACTCTTTGTAGGCTTGGATTTTTGTAAGTCTGGCTTTGCAACAGGATTTAGAAAACCCAGGTTTGTGATTTGGAGGTTTGGAGTTCTTTTTGGTATGCTTTTTCCGCAAGTAAGCAAGTAAATGAATAAAATCTATACGCGTTTACGTAAAAAATTTCGGGGTCAAATGAATGAGGTTAAGTAGGGAGCGCTTTACTGCCAAATACGCAACTGAATGGATTAAATATACAGGTGTGGAAAATCCAAAACCGAACATAGGGATAAAGTGTAATGTATCAAACAGAAACGGACAACCCCTTTAACTGTGTGAAAGGGTGAGACAAAGCGCTGTCTCGAACAGCGAAAACCAGCGATTCGAGGCACAGGGCAACCTTCGTCGAGCTTACGCTGTTTAAGCTATTTTGGCGCGTATGTCCTAGTTTAAATTCGATCTCACTCTTAGTGATGAGCAAAGCAAGACCAAGACCAAGACCGGGCTAGTCTTGGTCTTGGTCTTGGTCTTGCAAGCCTGGTCTTGGTCTTGGTCTTGCAAGCCAAAAAAAGGTCTTGGTCTTGGTCTTGGTCTTGCTGCAAGAGTCTTGCTGGTCTTGCTTTTTTTGGTAGTAATAATTTAAACTAAGCAATCTTAAATAAAATATATCTTTTTAATACTCAAATAAAAATAAAGATGGAGACTATATTTTTTGCTTTAAAATTTTAAAATATACCAATTTTAATCTTACGTACATTTGAATTATTTGATTAAAAAGCATATTTTAAATGAAGGGGTTTATTAATTTAAAGCGCCAGGGCCGGATTTAACTTTTTTCCGCCAATAGGCTAATATGTTTTTGCCGCGATAATATGTCAATATTTTTTGGATATCAGAATGAAAAATTTAGCAATAAAATAATGTAAACTGCACTAGTAATTCTTATAAAAATTTATTAAGCAATTTTAACAAAAGTTACACATACAAAAAATAACAATTCTTTAAAACAAACAAATTTCAGGAATTTTTTAATCTATTTGTTAAATTTTTATTATTTTTTTAAAATTACCATTACATTTTTTAAAAAATTAATCATTAATTTGCCGCCCATAATATTTGCCGCCCTAGGCTTCAGCCTACTCAGCCTTTGCGTAAATCCACCCCTGTATAGCGCTATATTTTTGGTTAAATTAAGACACAACCTTCTTTTATACATTTAGTGGCATATAGAAACATTTTAGGGATAAGTATTATATAAATTTTCTTTGAAGAAGCATATAAAACTAAAGCAAATATAAAACTGTGTACTGCGTGAGCAAAAAAAAAAACTTTTAATTTCAACTAGATGTGAAATTTCCGTGAAAACAATTCTGATGTAAACATTGATTTTTGATTTAAAAAAAAGTTATTTAAAAAACTTTTCAGTTTTTATAAACTTTTTATATTCAAATTAGTTAAACATTTGCCGTACAAAGTTTGTAGAAATACTGTATAAACAATCTGCAGATACAAGGTGGCTCAATAGTGTGACAAAGCTCGATATCTCCGAAATCGTCAATGATACTGAAAAACTAAACATACAAAAATTATAGACAAAAAGGGCATAAAATGTAAAATTATTTTCCATTTCAGAATTTTCCGATTATTCTACTGCCACTTAAGAAAACACCCTTATTTCTAGCTTTTCCTCTAAAATTAAAAATTTATGGCGAAAAATCAATCAAAGAAAAAGTCGCCACTCTATATATTATGCTGGAAATTGTTGTTATATAGGAACAATGTCGACGTAGATGGTTTTTAAATATAATTTTCGGTTTTGACTTTTCCGTCTAAACTGGAAGTGATTTTTACAATTCATTTATATAAAAAGTATTCCTTTATCACATGGCAAATACATATATTTTTTATTAATCCATTACTTTCACATTTATATCTTAATTTTAAGAAGCAATCTAATGGTGCTTCTTCTTACAGTGTGGAACAAAAATAATTTATTTCTGGATTTTGGAGATTTTTGATCCAACCTGTAAGTGGCATCACTAGATAGCTAATTAAAAAAACAATAGAAATATGAAAGTAATTTTTAGCTTCTATAACTTTTGTACCCCTAATTTTCTCTGTCGTAAACGAATTCGGAGATGTCAAGCTTTGTCGGACCATTGGGTCACAATCTTATTATTGTTAAAACATGTTACTGAATTTACTCGTTATCGTTGTTAGAGAACTATAGAACTTAAAGAGCAAAGTAATGGATTTAATTATTATTTTATTAAAGAAACTCTTACTTTTTACTTTAAATAATCGCCTCTTTTGGCAGTTCTTGACACATTGTCATGTCTGTATGAAATACCTGTGTATATTGAGTATAAAAATTAAATATTATAATATCAAAAAAAAGTCGCAGAAGTGCAAGAGTCTTGCAGGTCGGTCTTGGTCTTGCGTAGTCTTGCACACCTCGGTCTTGGTCTTGGTCTTGGTCTTGCAAGCGAAAAGGCGGTCTTGGTCTTGCTGCAAGACCAAGACCGCCCAAGCCGAGTCTCGCTCATCACTCTCACTCTGTTTAAGTGGTTTATTTGTTTTCTTTGTTTTACTTGCGAAACGTCCATGTTCGGTTTTGAACTTTCCACATCTGTATATGCGTTCACTTGAAGTTTGCACTTGTAGTTTTGTCTGTTAAAAACCGCGGATTTACTTTCGATAGCCACTAGACAGATAGAAACGTAGCTGATTTTTCAGAAAGCGATGTATTTGCTGACGGTTCAGTTCTCAGACAAACGGTTCAATATCAAAGTTTTGTTGAAAAATCAAACATAATAAATAAAATTGGGCCTGAGCTCGAGATGAAAAACTGGACTACTAAAATTAAGACTTGTATGCGACATTTCAATCCAGAAAAATCTTATAAGCAGTATGAGTGGCTAACAGGTTACGAAATCAGAGTGGTATTGGTGATTTAAATACAGTAGAACCTCGATAACACAAAAACCTCGGCAACTTAATTTTTTTTTGTGTTCCCTTTCCATTAAAGCAGAAAACCTCCGTTACTTAAAGTTTAAAACTTTATAACTTAAACGAAAAATTTTACCATTGGCTCTTGATAACTTTAAGTAATAGCGTTGGTGACCTTCACAACTTAAAATATTTATCAGTGACTCATCGTAAGTAGATGTACAAACAAAATTTTCTTTGAAACTTTATTGCTTTGAACTTTAGTCTTTTACTAAAATAGCCGCTGCCAAGCTAAAAGATAATAAAGAAACTGTAAAATAAAACGAAAGTTGGATAAGATAATATATAATCTAACTAAACCTCATTAAGTCAACATTTGAACATTCGGGTCGATTATCGACTTTATTTTTCTGTACTATGTCCACTTAATTTTAAGGTGCAAACTAGCTGCTCGGACCGAACAGTCGAGACACTGAATTTGGTCAAAAACCCCAAAAAATAACTAAAATAAACGGGCCTTTAGCACCGCGCCATTATTTAAAGGTATATACTAAATTTTTAATATCTGCCCTAGAACTACTAAACGGGCGCTTCTTGAAATTAACTGTGCATGGAAATCATTCTTTCGAGCCTTCATGAAGATTTCCTCAAAGTTAGAACATAACCTAAAATGATGCGACAACGATTTTTTCTGTTTTTACCCCTTTCTATATGAAATGACCCATTTGGCAAAAACTACCTTTATCATGGTTTTCAACAACGTATATCTCTGAAACACATTGTGAACATGCTTGCTTTCATTGTACTTCGTCATCAAGCCAACCAAAGCCTTCTTTGCTGTATCGTAGGACTCGTCCATACGGACTCTGACCGCCCGTAGACGCTCGTTTGTTTCGATGACTTCCTCCTTGGTGGCGCCACTTGTTGTACCTTCATCTTTGACGTCTTGGACGATTCGTCGGACGCTCTGAGTGAATTTACCCACGAGATTTGTTGAACCTGAAACAAAATGAATATATCATTATATAAATGTGTGATTAGACGTCAATTCTCGTACAGTGACGGCCATTCAATCTTGGGCAAAAAATTTGCTAAATTTTGACTTTTCTGCCAATTTTTGTTAATCGCTCTTTTTTACCCTGTTTTACTTTTAATTACTATAAATAAAGTAAAAGATTAAAAAATATATACAGTGTGTCCCAAATTGGTGGGGAATGTATGGGGATCTTGGAAACCACGATAGATAGAAAATCGGTTAAATGGGGAAAGTTTTGGACAATTATGTTAGTAACCTAATCCCGTTTACTACATGGTTCTATCCGTTCAGGTTTTTGAGAAATTTTGAAAAAACCTGAAACATGCATTTTCGAAAATCGGCCATATTTTTTTTATAAGTGAAAATTTTTCAAAACTTGTAAAAACTTCTTTAAAGCAACTTTTTTGGTAGAAATTACCAAGTAGTCAATTTTTATTTTCTACGTTTCGGCTTTTTAGAATCATCATCAACTTTTTCATATGGACGCCATATTGGATTTTTACGCAGCCAAATAGTGCTTTTTATTCTGATTTCAACAATGTATAACATGTTATAATTTATAAGTTTATAACCTCATTTATTTCAAAAAACAAATATTTTCTCAGTTGGCCTTGATTCCGGCGAACGCCATTTTTTTTGTAAACAATAAAATATTAGTAATTGACAAAATAGATAAGCTGAAGAGATATTTTACAAAATTGGGAACATAGCTATAACGTTAATACCGTGTTACAACAAAATGTAATGGCGCCCATATGAAAAAGTAAAGTTGATGAATCATCATCAACTTTACTTTTTCATATGAGCGCTATATTGGATTTTGTCGCAGCTAAATAGTACTTTATATTCTTATTTCAACAATGTATAACATGTTATAGTTTAGGAGTTTTTAACCTCATCCACTTCAAACAACAAATATTTTTTCAGTTGGCCTTGATTCCGGCGAATGTCATCTAGCGTCATTATCAAGTTAGCTCGGGTACGTTATTAAAATTTTTTTATCTTTGTAAAATGGTTAATTATTTAAAGAAAAACTTGATATTTGGCAACGTTATTTCCAAAGCAATAGAAATGTTAATAAAGCTGCGCAAACCTATTTCGACAATTTCCCTGAAAGGCAACATCCTAAACTAACATACTTTCAAAAACTGGTTACAAATTTGCTTAAATTCGGAAGTTTTAAAAAACCACGACCTAAGAAGTACGTTGAAGAAAATCGACAACGAGATGCTACAGTTAACCAACAATTTAAAGAAAATACAACATCTTCAGCCAGGGATGTTGGATAGAGAATTCCACTCACCTAAGTTAACCATTTATAGGGGTAGTTAGGACTATTTAAACAAATATCGTTAATATGTTGAGAAATATGGACAACATTTTGAATTTAGGTCGTTATTTTACATCTTGATTTTAGTACGTTATAGCTATGTTCGCGAACCCCATTTCTGTAAAATATCTTTTTAGCTTATATATTTTGCCAATTACTAATATTTTATTGTTTACAAAAAAAATTACGTTCGCCGGCATCAAGGCCAACTGGGAAAATATTTGTTTTTTAAAATAAATGAGGTTATAAACTCTTAAATTATAACATGTTATACATTGTTGAAATCAGAATAAAAAGCACTATTTGGCTGCGTAAAAATCCAATATGGCGTCCATATGAAAAAATAAAGTTGATGATGATTCTAAAAAGCCGAAACGTAGAAAATAAAAATTGACTACTTGGTCATATTCTACAAAAAAAGTTGCTTTGAAGAAGTTTTTACAGATTTGGAAAATTTTCATTTATAAAAAAAATATCGATTTTCCAAAATGCATGTTTCAGGTTTTTTCAAAATTTCTCAAAAACCTCAATAGATAGAACCATGTAGTAAACGGCATTTGCTTACTAACATAATTGTCCAAAACTTTCCCATTTAACCGATTTTCTATCTATCGTGGTTTCCAAGATCCCCATACATTCCCCACCAATTTGGACACACTGTATATATTTTATAAAAACTAACAAATTAATAAATTAATTACCATTTTAATAAATTCAAACAAACTTAAATATTCCTTCTATCTCCGTGAGACTCTTCCAAAATCCACGCGGAAAAGGAGAGAAACTCGACGCCTGGGGGTTGTTTGGGTTGCTAAATTCAAATATGGCATCGGCGAACACTCCCCGGACACCTGGTGCTGCGGAACCTGGACGTGGACGTCACCCACGAGAATTTTCCTGACAAGATCGCCAAAAACAGCCCGAAAATCATTGTAGGTGCGTTTTTTTGGGAGCTTAATCCAAATATTACGTCGAAAACGACACTCCGAACACCTGGTGGACCATCATTTTAAAGCTGTAAATTTTTATTTTAAAATTTATTTATTTGTCAAAATCAAATGTAAGTTTAAAAATTATCCTTATATTTTCCATATTTTTTAAAATTTCTTCTTAGTTACGGTGCACCTGGTGTTCGGGGGGTCGTTTCCGCCGTGAAATTCGGATTCAGCCCCCAAAAACCCCCCTTAACGATTTTTGGTTCGTCTTTTTCGATTGTGTAAGAAAAACCCTCAGAGATGAGGTCCGCGTCCAGGTTTCGGTCCACCAGGTGTTCAGGGGGTCGACGTAAAATTCGGATTCAGCGCCCCAGAATAAACACCCATAACGATTTTTGGTTCGTCTTTTTCGGAGGAGAACCCTCGGAGATGAGTTCCGCCTCCAAGTTCCGGTGCACCAGGTGTCCTGGGAGTGTTCGTCGATGCCATATTTTTATTTCAGCGACCCAAAAAACCTCCGGGCGTCGAGTTTATCTCTTTCCCCGACTAAATTTTGGGAGAGTCCCACGGAGATTATGTTCATCGGCGTTCCTGAGCTTCAGGTAGTCTGTGGGTCAATTTGAAAATCATAATCGTGATCAGCGATCTCGAAAACCCCCGAGAACCCAATTTGGGCTAGTTCTCACTCATATTTACAAAGTAATTAAATCTTCCAAAAGCCGTCTCAAAAAAATGCATTTTTGGCTGCAGCAATGCAATTTGCGGTTTGTATGTCAGAAAGTAGGTACATTTTTTACAAAAAAAAAAGTTTGGAAGCGAATGCAAAAAACCACATTCTGATCCGTCTGAGTGCAAAAAACTTCCGAACTTTTTGCCTTTTTAGTGCTTCATTGCCTCGACTCTTGGTCATGCTTGTCCTTTTAAAATTTTAATTTTTAAAGAACATGAAAAGCCCAACTCTGAACGAAATTTTATCCAAAGGAATTATTTTACCGTCGAAGCGGACAGGGAATAAAAGGAACAGAGATTTTCCAACAAGCTGACGGCCGTATCATCGTATCATGGTCCGACACTTTTGCACAAAGAGGTGTTTATCATTCAGAAAAGTTGCTTTCTGAAATTGTCGAGAAGGCAACTTTTCCAGAATAAAATTTGCGATCTGCTTTAGTCACATAACAGAATATGTGTCTGGGTTTGTGCTGTGCTTTTACGTATGTACGTCTAGGGAAAATATGATGCTATATTTCAAACGCATGAAGCCGTATATATAAAATCCTTACATATATTTTCTTCGAGGCCGAAAAGGACAAAATAAATCGCAAAAGGTGCGGTTTTAATAGAGACTTTTTTCCCTAAAACTAAAATCTTGAGCTTCCATTGTCTTTATTCGTAAATTGGAATAGTTTGTCTCAAAGTATACCGTGTTAGCTTTTGCCTTCATTTATGGATTATACCTGCCGACAACAATAAAACTGCGGATGAGTAGGTATTAAAGGACAGAACATTAGGGACGGACTCTAATAATATAAATATTTATAATTTATTGTTTATTTAGGTAGGTATAAACTTATAATTACATTAAGAAAATTAAATTTTATATGCAAATTTTTAATAAATTTATAACTATATTACTATAAAATTTTTTTTTAAATCTAAATATAAAAAAATAAAATTTTTTTTTTACTATCAGAGTAAACATTGAGTTAATTAAAATAGGATTTATTTTTTTTGGATAGAAATGAAGATCCTCAATTTTTATAATGTGCTGTAGTGAATTTTTCAGCTCTCAACTGGTATGTTAGTAATTAAATTATTTATCAAATTTTAACACTGGGACTTAAAGTAGGTTTAAATTTTCTGCTCTGATTTTTGATTTTACTTGGTTCTACAAATGCTCATGGGGTTAAACATACAGTGATACGGAGAAAGACGTAAGACAGTATGCCCAGCCTGTTCAGCCAAATTATCACATACATATTTTTTTTAAATTCATATAATTTTTTGGTTTTAAAGGGGTTGCGTTTTTTAACTAATTTAAAATAAATATCATTTTTAAAAAATATTCCTGAAATTTAATTTTTGAACTTGATAAGATGGTGCTTTTGTAGCAGAGGCTGCGGTAGCTTGCGTTATCCATGACAATACACTGTTGTTTGGAATTTTTTTTAAAGGGTAATTTTAAACCAGTTTTAAAAAGTTCTCACTTGTATCCTCATGATAACCCAAGCTAGAATCCTTAATATTTTTGCAGACAACAAAATATTTTGGGGAAAAAACCCCTCTTCTGAACCAGCGTGATTATGGTAATGCGTTTTCCTTTATTTGAAGGTGTTTTTGTCTGACATTTTTAGGGAAAAATTTTTTTTTTTTTTAACCCTTTTTTTATCTTTTAATTTCTTAAAAGGTAATTAAACCCCCAAGTGCGTAATCTTGCAAATTCCTTACTACTTTTTTTTTATTTTTTTTAAAACCCTTTTTTAAAAAACTCTATGGAGGTTTGGACGGCTAATATTTATATTGGTTTCCCCCTTGTTTAGTTTATTTTTCAGTTTATCAAAAGGAGAAACAACTTCCCTTTATAAAAAAATATTTTCCTTCTTTTTAATCCTGATCACTATTTCTATACGGTGAGATTAAAAAAAAAAAAAGTTTTTTTCTTGTTTAATTCTTCACTAATAATAATATCCCTTATTGATGATATTGGGAATTTTGTAAGTAAACAAGTTTTTTAAAGCTTTTTTTTTAATTAGTTCCCCCACTGATTAAAGTTTCATAAAATTTTTCACAACCTGTTTTTTATCTAATGGCAAATGATTTCGACGCAAAAAAGTTAAATTCTCGTAAAACAACTTTTTCAAAACCCCCAAAATAAAAACGGTTATTCAACACTGCCACCAAAAATTAGCCGAAATATTTATATACCTAATGGTAAAAAATCAAAAAATACCTGGCCAACCCTGCCATTATGAAATAATGGGTTTAACCAAAAAAAATAGGTAATAAAATAGTTAAAGGTTTATTGGGGTATTGTCCGTCAAAAGCCATAGCGATATACTTTGAGACAGACTATACACAACGTTTTGGTTATTATCTATCTTTAATCGTGTTCAAGTAATATCCAACAACTACTCTTAACTCTATGACTTATGTATACAGGGTGTCAATTTGAGAACTTGCAATGCGAATATCACGAAAAATAAAATAGTTAAAAAATTGGCGCAAATCTTTTTCAAGTAAGGAAAACTAAAACCACTTTACTTTAGTTAGGGGGAGTCACCCCTAGGGGGTCCACACCCTAACCCCTTTTAATTTCAAATGACATCACCTTTTGTGATATTTTAAATTAAGGTCTCATTAAGTATACTTTTTTTCCATCTAATACAGGTTAAAAAAAAATTAGGGAAAAAAAAGCCGAACTATTTCCAAACAATTTCCCCCCAATTACGCAATTTTTCCCCTTAATCTTCCTCTCCCAACAGTTGCCCTGTTTCTCATAAAATGTCCATATAAAATTTTTTAAATCAAACAAATCAAGCGAAAATTTTTTTTCTCTTAATACTTAAAAAAATTTTGGCTGGTTTTCATACCAGCAATCGTCTTAAAAAAATGTGCTCCCGAGCTTGCACCCATCCTTTTAATCCCCTTTCGAATTTTACGACACGGGCATTTTCCCGAGGGTTGGAAAGCTGCACGTGTGCAACCTGTCCCCAAAAGGATCAAAACTCTCCCTTCTAACCATAAACCTATGTCTCTTCTTTCTGTTGTTTGCAATGGAAAAATTCATCAATTCCCAAATCTTAAAGTATCCGGAAAAACACAAGATCTTATATGATAGACCGTATGGGTTCCGTCACAGGAAAAACCACAGCAGGGGTTTTTTTCTTTTGTCTCACAAATTTTGGGGGGGAAATCCCTTGAGTCTCTTGTGAATCCCAGATCTTCTCTTAAAAAATCAAAGCTTTGATCAGGGGTAGCATGACGGGCTTTTTTTAAAAACTCCCCTTCCTTTTGGTTTTTCCCCTAAGGTTGCTCTTGGTTCAGTTTCCCTTTTTTTTGAGTATGTGTCCCCTTTTTCGCTTCACCAAATTAAAACTGGGGGGCCCCCCGGGTCAGTGCTGGCCCACGCTGTTTCTTCT
>JAHBCN010016477.1:0-19319 GCA_019359885.1 Listronotus oregonensis
AATATACAGGGTCATCTAAATTAAGTCCCCACCATTAAAAACTTTGTTATAAGTCAAAATTTAAAGTTGCATGTTTCAATTAGCAGACTAGTAGCATTTTTAACCCTTTTGGGCTGAAGAATGCAAAAATAATTGAAAATCGTGTTTTCGATTTTAAAGTAAAATGGCATTTCTTTAGATGGAACACCCTTTACAGTTTTTTTAAAAGGGTTTTAAAAACATATCACAATAGGTCTATCTTTAGTTGTTTTAAAATTTTGGGTTCAAGCCTTCAAACTCATTTTTAATTTCCAAGCCATAAACAAAAAAAGTTTTCAGATTTGAATGCCAATATTTCCAAACTATTAAAGATGGACCTAAAAAATTTATTTTTTAAAAGCATTTTAAAATATGTTTTTTAATGGTGATAAGTGTACTATTAAAAAATGCACCCGGGGGTTATCATTTAAAAAAATGCTATTTTGTATAAAACTTTGTCGATCCCCATCATTCCGTAACTATTGAAAATAGACAGGATATCAGGGTTTTTAAAAAGTTTTTTAATTGTGATAAAACAAAAGGGGTGCATTTAAAGAAATTAAATTTTTACATGAAACTCGTAAACACAATTGTTAATAATCTTATACTCTTATGTATTCCAAATCAGGCCATCTTTGAATATTTTTTATTCTGAAAAAATTTTTTCCCTAAAACTCTTATCATCATTGATTCCATTAAAAAAAGAGATGTTTGCTTATTAATGATCACACAGAAAAGCTTGCTTCTCACATACCGACGAGAGTGGGGTTGTATTTTTAAAGGTATTTCCACTGCTTCTGCTCCGAGGAGTTGCAATATACTTTCTCCCAACACAGCAACGTAGTGCCACTTTTATGCATTCTTTTAGAGTTCAACTTATACAAGCTCTTACTCTTTTTGTACCTCGCCATTTCGATTTTTTTGCATACGGAGGCGCTGAGTACAAATCTAAAAATTTTTTTTTCCACAACTTTTTTTTCCAGTTTTCCCAAATATGATAATTAAATTAAATTATTTACACTATTTTGCCCCTTTTTTTACCCAAAAATTGATTTAAGTACATCAATCTATCAAACAATGTCTGAAATTTATTTTAAAAAGCGTGTTTTTAGTTAGTTTATTAAGATTTTTGGTAAAAATACAGAACCCCCAAAAAATATGACCATTTAAATATAAAGTGGCGCCATAAATTCTTTTCATATTAAATTAGATAATAAAAATATTCCATAATAGTTTGTTTAATAACCAACAATTTGGGCCAAAAAAAAAAAAAAAAACACTCAAAGTATAGTAAGTTTAATTTGGATTTGATGATGTCAACCATACATGGTATCAAAGAATTATGGAATTTGGGGACCTGACCTACTATTCATTCGGCAAATACTCCTTTTTTCCCCTATTCCCCCCCCCCTGCAACCTAAAAATTTTGTTTACAGCTTGGCCTTCCCCAAAAACCTTCAAACCTCCCCAAATTTTTAAAAGAGTCAGTGAATCAGTAAGGGGGGAGTGAGTCAGTCAGTCAGTAGTGAAATGGGCGTTTTAAAAAATCGAATATCCAAACCTTTTCATACTTTGTCAATTTTCCACAAGAATTACTTCCTCATCTTTAAAAAAAATGTATTTCCTAGATGTCATATTTTGATGTATTTTATTTTTTTTTTATTACTTACCGTTTAAATGATGGTTTTAAAAAAAATTATTGTCAAAAAAAATTAAAAGGCTTCATGTTGATTACATTAGAGCTGTGATAATATTGGTTATGTGAAAAAAAAAATCTGATTATCTAAAAAATACAAGGTAATCAAATTTCTACCCCAAAAGAATCAGAATTTAATAAGCATAATATTAGTTTTGGTTAAGGCAAAACACAAGATGACAACCTTGGGTTTAAAAAATTTTTTTGGGTTAATCAAATCACTTTCTAATATTAAGAATAAAAACAACAATGAAAACGAACCGTATTGTGATCTTTCTGTTCAAGAATTAATGCAGCCTTGTATTACTTTTTAAAAGGCAAAGCAATGTGTTTTGTAAATTGCTAATCTTAGTTATTCAAATAAAAGACAAATTACTTTTAAAAAGGGTTTAAAAGTTCTAGGAAGGATAAACTATTATGTTTTCTTTTTACATTACCTTCCTGTTGCTATTAATTTCAATATAATTAGTGTTGAAACTAAAATTTTTTTGTTTTTTTTTTTTTTTTGGGGACCCTCTTTCTGGGACATCTCCTAATAATACAGCTAGTCTAGTTTTTTTGTCGGGTACCTTGTTCTTATGTTTAACCCTAGAATATAATAATAATAAATAAAATACGGGTGTGGTGGTCAATTGAATGTCAATTTTAAAGAGGGCAATTTTTAAGGCCATTTTAAGAAGAAAAGTTTATATGAACGGATGTCCCAAACGTCTTAACTTTTGAGATACAGGGTGGTAAAATTTTAAAAATTAATAATTTATTATTAATATCTGTAATACCACTTCAGATATTTTAATACAATTTGGCAAACATGTTCTATGTATCAAAAAGTATTTTTAACTATAAATCGAAAATAACGCCTTGTGTATTCTCGGTTGATTATTAAAATATTCACAAAACGGTGGTCTTCTACGGAAACAAGTTGATTCGATTTTGTCTCGGAAATTTTATAAACTAAAAATTACCGAAAAGATTTATGTAAAAAAATATTAGACAAGATATTTAAAAAAAAACTGTATTTTACCAGTTTTCGTATAATGTCAATGAAGATTCTTTAAAGATTGTTTAAATTTAAAAAAATATTTTTTTTTGGAATTAAATGACCTAAAAGTTTATCCCTCAAGCACAGAATTACGTTTTTGTATTAGTTCTAAATTCATTCATTATAATTTAATTTTATATATTGTCCTAAATGATAATAACATAAATTACCTTATCTAATAACAACCTGGGACTAGCACTAAAGGATATAGACGAGATTACACTGTTCATGCCTGGACAGTACGAATTAACTTTTACTGATATATTATACACTACACAGGTGGAACACAAAGGAGGACACGTTTGACTTAATATACCTACATATTCCACCCCATACTTACTTAAATAATTAAAAAATATATCTTTAACATTTTTGGTGGACACAACTGATTTTGTTAAAACCCAATAATTCATAAGAATTATTAGAATTAAAAGTATCTGATTTAAATTATCATTGTTGCATAATCACATGAACATAACGCAAGTTTAAAAGTAGATTATCTCACCAGCTCTGGTGTCGAGAACAAAACTCTTTTAGCGGCGACGTCTTGAAGCTCTTCTAAAGGCACTGGGCCTAGACCGGCCTAGGTGCTCCAATGACTCCTTGGGTCTCGTTTGAAAAGGCCTTAACCTCTTGGGTTTGTCTAGTTGAAGTGTGGATCCTTTTCTCGGGAGTTCTATCGGGAGTCTAATGTATATTGCGAAAGGTATTCGGATTATTTGTCACGTGACTTTGTACTGTATTTGAAAATTATAATTCGTCTATAGAAAGAACGGGTAATTATCCAAGAGAAACTTAATATTAAATAAGGGTTTTAATTTATATAGAGGGTGGACCAAAAGTAGGTAACCCATTTTAAGTGCTTCTACTTTTTGTCTTCCTTTAATTGTTTCATTTTGTTTCAAAATTGTAAAAAAGCTTGGGAATTTCGTAATGGAGCACCTATCAGTTCCCCAACGCACCAAAATTGTCGAATTTTATTTTCTAAATGAGAAGTCAATAATTTTAACCCAGCGTCGATACCGTGCACATTTTAATGCTAGACCCACTAAAAAACAATTCGTGCTGTTGTCGCCAAGTTTGGAGAAACGGGAAGTGTGAGAGATCGCTCTAAAACAGGTAGACCACGTTCAGATAGAAATCCAGAGTAAGAGAGAGAGTAAATGATGATACCTCAATTTCAACCAGAAGACGATCAAATGAACTGGAATTGATCAGGACCAGCCTGAGACGGGTATTACAACTTGATTTGCACTTTTTCCCTTACAAAATACAGCTAGGTCATGAAATTAAGCCTCGCGATAAACAACAGCGTCTACAGTATAACCTAGCTCTTCAACAATTTGTTGCAGAAAATCCTGATTTTATTCAATTAATTATGAGTGACGAGGCACACTTTCATCCAAACGGATATGGTAATAAACAGAATATGCGATTCTGAGCCGCTATAAATCCTCGAGTATTCAAGAGAGAGAGCTGCATCCAGTTCGCGTAACTGTTTGATGTGAAATCTTTTGGAGGATAATGAAGGCGACGCAATGACGGTCAATGCTAAAAGGTAACAAATATTGCTTACAATAGAGAATTTTTATTTCCGGCTTTACGAAACCCCGAGAATTTATGGTGTCAACAGGACGGTGCCACATGCCACACTGCCTAGGCTAAGTCTTATTCTTTTGAAAACTGTTTCCTAAAAGAATAATTTCTCGAAATTGCGACCTGAACTGGCCTCCAAGATCGCCCGACTTAACGGCGCGGCGATCGATTTCTTTGGGGCTACCTAAAAGAAACAGTATACCAAAACACTTGAGGAACTAAAACACACCATTAGAAACTAAATTCGAGCAATACCAATAGAAACATTGACGTCAGTGATGGAAAATGAGAAGGAGAAGGCGGTCATCTACGAGACATTATTTTTTACAAATAAATCTCCAAGGAATATACTTTTTGTTATTCTTTGAAAAAATATTATACTGAACTTATTAAATACGATATTTGAAAAATAAATGGGTAACCTACTTTTGGCCCATCCTGTATTAACATGTGACTTTACTCTTTTTTTTTTGTTTATCATGTCAAATTACTATTGTAACTCAAAACATTTTAAAACTGCAAAAAAAGGAGTTACATTTTCAAAATCTTTATACTAAAGACGCGTTTACACCAAAGTTGACAACTAAAAGTTGACAACAATATTGTTTGTAGAAAACTAAAAGTTGTCAACTAAAAGTTGCTTTTCTTAAATTAGAGCAACAAGTGGAAGATTTTTTGTAGAAAACTAAAAGTTGCTTTTCTTACATTTAGAGAAACAAGTGAAAAACTTGTTGCCAAAGAATTAGCGCAAAAGGTTTAGGCAGTAGTTCTCCACTAGTTTTCTACAAGTTGCTTATGCAAATCGTGCAGCAACAAATCTTCCACGTTTAGTTGTCAACTTTTTTTTTTTATCTTTTAAAAAGGGCGTTTTTAAAAAAGTTGACAACTAAAAGTTGACAAAAAATTGTTTGTAGAAAACTAAAAGTTGTCAACTAAAAGTTGCACTTCTAAAATTAGAGCAGTCTTGAGTCTTGAGTCTCAGAACTTGAGGGGGCGGTAAGGGACACAGAAAAAAATGGGGGGCGCTGATGTGATTTTGCGGGGCGATGGGTGATTTGTAACTTCAGCTACTTCATATTTTAAAATTCACTAAAATTAAAATCCTTCTACTATACAACATCCATTAATTATTTCATATTTTTATTCTATTTTATTGTGTAAATATAAATTAAAAATATATTAAATATTTAATATTTTTAATGCGTTTACGAACCTATTTATATCTTAGGATATTTATAACAGGTATCAAACACTGAAAGATATTCGTGTCTTCAAGTGTCGCAGGTGAGGTGCCCACCTCCGAAGACACGTGTTAAAAATACGTATATATTGTTGCCGCCAAGCAGGGCACTTGCCGAACGCGGATTTTTTTGTGTACCAAATCTAGTAAAAATAAAAAAACATAAAAGTAAAATTATAATTCACGTTCGGCGGGAACAAATATTGTATGATTTATTTGTGCAACCTGTATTTTAGTCCGTCAACGTTCGTCGGTCCGAGTTTGCGGAGTGCAGGTGCCCAAATACACAGCCGCGGCTCGCGACCGTCCGACGACTGACGTGATTAGAGCTGTGTCGTTTGCGAACGATACGTTCAAAAAGAACGAATCAGTGCACTGATTTGAATAAATTAATTCCTGTTTTCAATGGATTCGAATCGTTTTGAGCCCTTGCTCGATCGCTCTGCGATGAATAACGAACCTAGTTTGGATGATCGTTTCGTTCATAATGTCACTAAGTCAGATTTGGAGTCGAACTCGAAGATTTGGCAATTCGGTATCTTATGACGCCAAATCTGTCGTTTTTGTGCTACGACCTGGCAAGTGGCGAGCGATTTGTTATATTTCGATTTTGCTCACATTACCAGAGGTGTATTAGGCAAACAATTTATGCGTATTGTCGGTTCGAGTCAGTTTTGGCTATCCTATTAAATTAACTTTTTTATTTATTTTAACTATTCTTTTGAACAAAGACTTAATTTGGAGGTACATTTGTAGGTTTTATTAATTATAGTTTTTAAAAGTTTTATTTCAAATATATTTTTTTTAATAATAATTATTCCAAAATAAAGTAAATGTAAATAATTTCTTTATTCAAGATAACTATCACATTTTTCGTGGAATTGAAAACCGACCGAGTCCGACCGGCATCATAATAAAGTGAATCGGTTGCGAACGAATCTTTTCAAGTAAATGAATCAAATGAATCGATTTAGTAAAAAGATTCGAACTTTCCACCTCTAGACGTGACGTTCCGCCGCACGCACGCATCGCACTCGCTCGCCCTCCCGCCACTCCGCCCGCTACCCCGATACTCTTAATATTGTAAAGTTGTATTATTATTGCTTAATGTTGGCGAGACTAATATGTTATTAAGGTTTTTAAGGTTAAAAAAATGGGGGGGCGCTGCAAAATAACTGATTTTTAAAGTGGGCGTTAGACGAAATAAGTTTGGGAACCTCTGAATTAGAGCAATAATGGAAGATTTTTTGTAGAAAACTAAAAGTTGCTCTTCGTAAATTTAGAGAAACAAGTGGAAAACCTGTTGCTTGCACAGCGCGCAGCAACAAATCTTCCACTTTTAGTTGTCAACTTTCTTTGATCTTTACCGACACTCCGCGGGAAACTAAAATTAAGTGAAAGATTTGTCTCTCCACAAGTGGAAGACAGAAAAAGTTGCTGTATTTTGTAGAAAAAACAACAAATTGCTGCAACTTATGAAAAACTTAGTTGAAGACTTTGGTGTAAACGCGACCGCCCTCCGGGGAAAAACAAAATTTAATGGAAGATTTGTCTCTCCACCAGTGGAAGACAGAAAAACTTGCTGTATTTTGTAGAAAAAGCAACAAATTGCCACAACTTGTGGAAAACTTAGTGGACAGCAACCATTTTTTTTAAATAAAAATTGATTTTATTAAATATTTAATCTGGTAGTCTGTGGTGTAATTAAATTAGGAATAAAAATTATTTAGAGCTAATTTGGGTAGCATCTAATGTAGACGGGTATAAGGAGGTTTCTTATTAAATGTCAAAAGTCAAAACATAAAATTTTTTGTAACTTAAAAAGGAATTTTGTCGAGACGTAACTACACATAAAAAAAACTGTTTAGGAGATTTATAGGATTGTCTCGGATATAAAAGTTGAAGGTCACAAAAGCATAGTTTACTGTACGATACTACACCCACATCCCACATCGAGACAAGTTCTAAAGCCGTATTCTTAGAAAATGGTACCATCTGTGTATTAATTTAAGATGTAGCGGATGAAATGCAGAGGGAACGCATTTTATAGTTTATCATCCATCATGATTCAGGGGCGTTACTACTTAAAATATTTTCTAACATTCCAGTGTCATTATTAATTTTTTTTTTGCATTTTAATAAATACTGACTTAAAGAGCAAAAAATAATTTTAGTGGTATTCAAGTTATATTTGCTTATACGAAGGTACTATTATGCTTTGCAGAATATTTAAAAAAAGGAGCCCGTTTGCTACCTTAGAAATAATTACAAAAAACAAATATAGCTTTTGAGAGTAACACATAATATACAGGGTTATTCATTTTAAACTAAAGAGGGCTTTATTTTTGAACTTACCTGTACTTTTTAAAAAACAAATATAGCCATTTTGTGTATTTTTTTCCATACAATTCAATAATCTATTCAGAAAAAAACATTTGAAATAAAAACAAAAGAGTTACAGAACGAGTGACGTATTTTTTAAATGGAATACCCCGTATATTTTTATATCAATAGATAGATATTTTGACAAGGAATTCGGTGATATAGGGGTTGCTGGGTTTATTTTCTGCGGTTCTGCTGCAATTGTCTAAAAACTGCATGATACTATAAGGATAGTTTCACCTGAAAAAACCTGGCTGCCACAGGTCACAGGTGCATATTTGTCAAAGTCAAGAATTTTAAAAAATACGTTTATTACTTTTTGAAGTAGTTTTATAATGAGGTTTTCATCAGAAAACGGCTTCAAATTATAACTCTCTATTATAAATGTGGAGAAAACGCCAGGGAAACACAACGAAGATATGTTGCAAATTTCCACCGAAATACATAAGTAAAAACGATTTTAAAACTAAAGGTCTTATTCGAAGAAACAAAATCGTTACATATTAGAACAAGGACTACAATGAGAAAAGAAACCGGTATCGAGTTATTCTAAATTATTTTACTTTGTATCCCATGAGAAGATGTTCAGAGAACACTGAAATATTTTAAGTATCTGTCATATCACGTTCTTCCAGTGCAGCATTTAACACGTGAACAATAGAAACTTAGCTTTCAATTTGTTTCCCAAATTTTAATCCATGAACAAGATAACGATCCTAGCCTGTTTCAAACGATTCTTTGGACGGATGAAACTACTATTAACTAAATCGGGAATGTTTAACCAACGCAATACGCACAGCTGGGCAAGACAAAATCCCAGGAAATTTCTTTGAGGGATCCTTAACTGGAGAAAGATATCTCAATCTTCTTGAAAACGATATTAAGGACATTTTAGAAGAATTGCCACTCGAAACGTATCGCAAGATAATTTGGCAACAAGACGAAGCGCCGCCCCATGCTGTTCGTCAAGTTGTGCAGTATCTCAATCGTCGATACAATCAGTGGATTGGACGTTATGGCACTATTAGATGGCCACCCAATAGTCCAGATATTACAATTTTGGACACTTTTCTATGGGGTCACTTGAAGAATGTCGTTTACCAAAATGGGAACACAAACACGGAAGAAATGAGAGAAAAAAATGTAAATGAAATTAATCGTCTTAACCAAAACCTCAAATAATATCGGCGAACTTAGAAAGGCTAAGGAGGGGTTATAGATCATGGTTTGAAAATAACGGGGTCATATAGAACATTTAAATTATTAGTAATATTATAATTTTTTGTTATAAGTGTTCTTATTACCACCATATTTTACCTCGTATTGTATTTTAATTTTTTCTGTTTATTGTAATTTTGCTGCTTGGTTTAGAAATAGATATATTATATTATTTTTAGCATATAATATAATTTAAAGCCGTTCTTCTGATGAAACCCTCAATATAAAACTACTTCAAAAGTCATAAACGTATTTTTAAAATTCTTGACTTTGACAAATAGGCACCGTTGACCTGTGGTAGCCAGGTTTTTTCAGGAGAAACTATCCTTATAGTAGTATCATGCAGCATTTAGACAATTGCAGCAGAACCGCAGGAAATAAACCCAGCAACCCCTATATCACCGAATTCCTCGTGAAAATCTCTATCTATTGATATAAAAATATACGGGGTATTCCATTTAAAATATACGTCACTCGTGTTGTAACTCTTTTGTTTTTGTTTCAAATGTTTTTCTTTAAATAATTTTATTCTTATTCCCTGTGGAGTATTAAACTTTTATTAATTTTTATATTTGGATTTAACTATTACTAAATAATACTTTTATTTGTTGCAGGTAATAACATCAACAAATCTATTGCTGAGGTATTTCAAGTGTCTTTGATGCTAGTAATGTATACAGTGTAAATATCTAACGTGGAATAAATTATATAATATTAAATTTGTCTGACTTTTCGAAGAATCCCTCGGACACGTCAATTAGTATTTTTTCTTGCGCATTTTTAAGCCATAGTGTGAGTATACAGGGTTAGTCAAATTATTTTTTTATTTTATTTTCATCAAGTGCACTTAAAAATGCATATTAATGCCAAGTATCACTTTTTTATTTCAAACTACTTTTACATGAGAGAAATTAAATGTTCATTAGGATAAAAAAAGGTGTAATTACGGTTTTTTAAGAGGTGTTGACACTGACTTGCTGGTAGTAATAAAATTTTATTGAAATTGTTGTATTTCAAAAAGCTTACAAAATAAGGTATTTAAACGAAGCTTATCGTACTGAAAATGATAGTAGGATACAGAGATAGATCTAGAACCCAACTGGAAGTAGTTCGAATATTTAGAGCGAAGATACCCACGGAACGTTAGTACTTAGGCATCAGCCTTCGTGGACTGTCACAAGATAAAAATTATCCAAATACCTTCAATATGTCAAGGTACACTTAGCAAAATATAAAAACAGTTTTAACAAAATAGATATATGTAAGAAGTATGCCAACTAAGAGGCAATCTGCACGGTAAATTGATGAATTAATTCATTTATTTCTACAATGCAGGTTGCAGTGGACTATAGAAAATGTACTTAAAGCTCATAAGACGATCCTGAGTTCTGTGAAGCAAGGATGGATCAACTTAACAGAAATGCATTACACTTGGAAAATATTTATCATTTTCCAACTAAGCAACATTTACTTTACACGGACCCCACAGGATAAGGAAAGTACATACCCAAAGGTCTCAAAAGAATATGGGCAGGCATTATCAGGAATCGAGTTATAGGGCCAATATTCTTTGAAGATAACTTTACTGGAAAGATATATTTATAATTCCTACAGAAATAACTTGTTCCGAATTTGGCAGCTCAGTTTCCAAATGCTATAAATCCGCTTGTGCCAAATGCGAATATTTGGTTTCAGCAAGATGGAGTTCCTCCCAATTATGGGCGGCTTGTTAAGAATTACCTTAACTAAATATTTCTCAACAGATGGATCGGGTCAAGGGGAACAATAGAATGACCAGCAAGGTCTCGAGATTTAACCTCTCTAGATTTTTTTGGTAGGGTTAATATTCTAAAAAAAATCGTACAAGAAGTGAATGTTAACAAGTTTAATGAGTTTTAATAGACATTTTTCAATTTTAATGAATTTTAATTTCCCTCATTTAAAAATGGTTTGAAATGAAACAGTAAAACTTGGCAGTAATATGCATTTTCGTGTGCACTTTAAGAAATTGAAACAAAATGAAAGAAAATGGAAAAAAATAAGGTTGCTATTTGAAAAAATTAAGTTGACCACCAGAACTACCTTTTGACCAACCCTGTATACTCACACTATGGCTTAAAAAATGCGTAAGGAAAAATACCAATTGATGTACCCGAGGGATTTTCCAAAAAGTCAGACAATTTTATAATATAGAATTTATTTCATGTTAGATTTTCACATTGTATGTCGCCATTGACACTGAAATTCGTCATTTTTGGAAATGACTAGTTGGTACATGTGTTTCCGGCAAACAGCGTAATAGCTTTCTTATTACAGTGTTCAACTAATTATTCAGTCATTCCCTATATTGCCTAAATCCATTTTAGGGAAACAGCGTAATTATAATTGCCAATTCATTGTTTTCCTCGGCCTTACAGGGAATGACTGAATAAATAGATAGTTCTTGTGAGTCCACTGTTTGCCGGAACTACATGTTCTGAATAATCATTTCAGGGAATACCTAAAGGATGTGTTTGACGCTAGCATAGACACAGATACAAGTAAGTATTTACAAGGTAAGGAAGTAAACAAAAAATGATCTAAAATTAGGCATTAAATCCCTATTTATAAATTATTTATTGTAAATAATATTTGACGTTAACTGCTTAAAAATAACCCGTAAACCGTTAAGCCGTGAATGATTTAGATGCAGTCGCTATTCTGCAAATTAATTTTTTTTAACGCTTATACCTGTAAACAAAAATTGACAACTAAGCTCTTCTCTAATAGGAACATTTGATTCATTTTAAAATAGTTGTTATTTTTAAAATTAACTTTACATATGTCTTAGTAGAAAAGTATTTTAAAAATAATAGTGCTATTACCCAAATATTTTTTTTTTATAAAAATGAACGTAAATTCTTATATGGCAATATAAATATAACTTATCAATATGTTTATTAGACCACCGCAGCATTTATTCATTAGTTAATTTAATGAGTAGTTTTTTTAGGTTATAGGTTATATATAAAAAGCAAACAAAAATCATAGTGTTAAATACATTGTTACTCTGTAAAAAGTCAACAAAAAACTAATTAAAGAGTTGGTGTTTAGTATAATAAGAATATTTCCGATAACGCTTCAAAAATAAAAAAAAAACATCAACAGTTAAGCTCTTCTCATTAATTAATATACGATACGATATTGGGTCAAGAAAAATTATAAATACAATTTATTTAAAGGTTGTCTTAACCATTAAAGAAAAGAAGTAGCATACCTTTTAAATGCTACACTCGACGTTTTAAAAGTCAGTTTATGTAGATCTATTCCAGTTTTTATTTTATTTGTAGTTTTTTCTAAGTTTATAAACAAATTTGCGATTTTCTTTATGTCTAAATACTCTATTGTTTTTCTGTAAGTCAATTAACTTGATGTTTTTGTTGTAAACAAATACTTTTAAGCAGTTAGTTTTAAGGTTACTATAACAAAGTAGACCCTATTTTACAGGTGACGTTGTAGTAGTCATCAAAAATATATAATCAGATATTTTCGCAAAAATTTACTTGTGTTAAATTATTAGGAAGGTTTACAGTAGAAAAAAATATTATTTTATCAGCAATGATAACATATTATGTTCATGGAATTTTCTAAATTAACTTTATAAAGCCTAAAAGAATTTGCTATATTCTTAGAATATTCTTAAAACCCTTAAGCTTATTTTAAAAAATATATATATAGCTTATTTAGCCACAACATATTTAAAAATTCAAGTCTGCTCAAAGTGGCGATTAGCTTTAAAATTAAAAGGGAAAGTTTTTAGCTAGATTCTCATTTTATAAATTTATATTCATTTTATAAACTTCAGTAAACTCTCGATATAGTGAACTAATAAATGCCCGACCAGTTCACTATATTGATTTATTTGCTATTTTAATGCCGTATAAAATTTTAAAAAATATATGACTTGGTTAACATAACTTTAGTAAACTACATATATTATTAGGGGTATAAAAAAAATAAAAAATGTGACAGTTAAAACTTTTTTTTTAAAGATGTAATTTTTGTTTATTTATATTGCTTGGTTACTTGAACCATGATACGTCTTATGTTATGTCAAAGAATCTAGAATAGTCTTCTAGATTTTAATTTTCTTTCACCCAATAAATTTCCTTATTTATTGCGCTTTTACCTGTACCTTTTACTTCATCATCATTTTCAATTTGGTTTACAATTTCATCCTTGTCATAATCTTTGTTTTATCCATCAATATCCACTTTATAAATTTAGGATTAACGTTAAGCAACAACGTTGCAATTTCCGACATGGCAGTGTCCACCTCTTCATTATGCAATGGAGACCCTATAAACTACTTAATGGGATGTTCTCCTCCTCATTATCATTCTTTGGTGTGACTTTTGATGAAAGTAAATCTTGCCAACATTTTTGAATAACTTCTGACTAAAGAATTTTATCCTTGAACTTACAGCAGTATCGCATAACGCACAGTTTAATAAAAGGCACCACAAAATGAACAAACGTGAAAACAACCTTTTTTTTCTTAACATGTCTACTAGATCAAACCCCATTAGGTTTTTCTATTTCGAGGGACTATTTGTTCACTATTTAGGGTAAATAATGATTTTTTTAGATAACATTAGACCATAATAAAACAAATATTTTGAAGTACGTCTGGAAACTTCAAAAAGACATTTAAGTTATTAGTGTCTCTGGTATACTGAGTGTACTGTACCAACCAGTACTAAAAATACATACTGCTTACGAAAACTTTTGTCGTTATAGGATAGGTTCCTTTTGGTAGTAAAATAATAGCAATTGTAAAAAAATAATTATTTAACAAAATAACAAAGCTGATAAAAAAAAATCTCTTAAATAAGGAACTGTTAAAGTATACATTTTTGTATTAGTTTATGCTTTAAAGATATACTATACAGTTCGTGAGATATAGCTTAACTAACGGGTAGTATTATTAAATAATATCTACTAGTGCCTATCTTTTATATCAGATATTCCACTGAGATTAAACATTAGAAATAAATAAATTAAAATTTAAAAATTTACATATTCTAAACGGGGCCCAATATAAAGCTTTTTTTTTGAGGAAAAAAAAAGAAAAAAATAATTGATGCATTGGGATATAATTTGTAACTTTTTTGATAGAAATATTGACCTTTACAAAATTACCCAATATTATTTGAAATCTGTTTGTTACCAACAAAGTTTTTTTTTATTTAAAAATTATATAATAAAAACATTATATTAAAGAAAAGAAGCAACTAATTAATAAAGTTGGTAATTGTAGATATGTTCTATATTGGGGCGAATTTTTTGTATCAAAAAACGACGGTATGCATTCCGTCACATAAGATCTATAGCAGCCCTTTTTTTTCTTTGTCTCACACAACTGGAACAACTCCCTTAGTTTCTTTTGACCCCCGGGTTATTCTCTTGACATATCAAATGTTTTTGGCCAGGTCTGACATGATGGGCCCCCAGTTTCTTTTCTAATGGACGAATATCACTTGTTGTAGAAGGTCACTCTTCCAGCTTTTATCAAATTAGTGCTAGGGTGCCCCAGGGCTCAGCACTGGCACCAACTCTGTTTCTTCTGACGATAGTACTCTCCACTTTAACATTCAATTTCTCAAGCGCCAGCCTCTAAGCTAATTTGGAAACAAGCGCAGGGTAGTGCAGATGTCTCTTTTACAGGACCTTAAACTAATCTTAGATTGGGGCGCCAAAAATCTTATCCAGGTAAATACCTCCAAAACACTGTCATGCTCGCTGTCCCGAGAAAGGTCTGTCAATGTTCATCCGTTATATATAAGCAGCCAAGATCTACAGAAGAAAAGAGTAATCTAATTTTGTTGCGTACTTTCAAGGATAACACAAACACATTACATCCATAGCATCAGCAGCTTTAAAAGCTTGGATTCCTCTTTTAAGGCAGTAAGTGTTTTTCTTCTTCCAATCTGTATTGTCTGCATTTATCCTAAATTAGACGTTTTTGAAATATTTTTGGTTAGTTTTTCTTCTCTGGTCCACAATGGGCTGAAAGGGAATCTGTCGCTCTTTTATAGGTATTTTTACGGCTTCTGCTTCGGGAAGTGGGCCAGTATAATTCCTCTTCTAGCCCCCCCCAACAAAGAAACACGTTGTTCCACTTTATGCATCCTTTTACAGCCCAGCTTAAGGGGCTTCAAAACTTTTCCTTTGTTTTCTTTCCTTCACCCCTTCAGTGTCCAAACTAGGGAAAACCTGCTACCAACAGAATTTTTTTCCTTCTCCTCCAAATATTTAAATATTCCATTGCATTCATAGGAAAGAGTTTTTGCGTGTTATTGGCTTTTATGTATAAAATTTATATATTATTAAATTATATTATATTAATTATATTACCTATTTACTTATATTTTAACTTGATTTATTATATTTGTAAAATGGCTAAACATATTTCTTACTGTTCTGTCAATCACTGCTGTATCAGTTCGAGTTATTGTGTTTTATTTTTTCGATATTTTAAAGATACAGTCAGGTATAGTATTTTTCAAGATATAAGAAAATGACTAGTCATATCGATTATCTCTGACTGCAATAAAAAAACCCTTAAAAATGGTCCTTTATGGCCATGCCAACAGAGGTGAGAATTTGGGTCTGCACTTTACCCTATACGTTTAGATATAACCTGGGGCAAATAGGACATCATGAATACTTATATATTATTCCGGTCAGGTAGAAATGCGACCCTGTACCCTAATAGTACCATGCCAGCGTCAAACTATTCAAATTGACGACTCCCCTACGTCCCCAGCAGCAAATCGGTCCTTCAAAGCAGTGACTAGACTTATTAGAATATCATTCCATGATGTCCAGGATTCTATGCATACACCGACTCGATTGACCCTTACAAACTTTTAGACTTTCCCAAAATAAACTTGAAAAAAAACGCTTTAACAATTAAAAAACATGTCAGCGTTTAGTTGGCAAGTCTATCACCATTTCAAGATAAAATTAATATGAACAATTTTGCAAAATTTGAATAATCATTAAAGTTTAAAATATTTTAATATTTCTAAAATAATTTAAGATATTTTGAGAGGTAAGTTATGACGTAATATTATAAATAACGTATTAATTTGTTGTAACAGATTATTATGTCATTTCGGGAAAAAAAGTCTTTACATACATATATTTAATATATTTTATTACGAGTAGGTCACACAAGAACGGCACATGAATTTTTTTTTCTAAAAACATATCCTTTATTTTGCTACGAACGCCTGGAAGTTATGTCTCTAAAACACGTTTTTATTAGGCTGAAGCCAGAAACATAACATAAAAAACACTGCCTGCGTGGTATACTTACAAATGAACCAGAAAATGTAAAAAGCGTTAATGAGTTCTTTAGGGATTAATATTTTTCATTGTATATAAAACTGTAGTATAATGATGGTATTATAAAATAAAACTGAACCAAGCTAATGACCCTAAAAGTCGTTGCGCTCTTTTTTATTTGCAATTAAAAAAAAAATAAAATATTTTGGTTAAATAAGTAAAAAGACAAAGATACGTGACAATTAGTTATGGTTCCTAGAATTCTTTTTAAAATTTGGTATTTCCTGCCAGGAACCAGGTGGCGAATAACGTAAACTACTTTGCATGACAACGACTTACCAACGTTTAATATATCCTAATAGCATTAAATCGGGTACAGCTTGGAATGGTTTATATATAGAAGAAAAGCAAAATTAGGCACTTGTTGCATTAAATTGTAATGTTAATAGAAAAAAAAAATATATATTATGTTTTTATTTAGTTTTTCTTTATCATACAAGGACCACCATCCACAGATGAAGAATACCCCTTACATTAATATTGAGAAAATGTTATAAAAAATATACGTGCACAAAAGTAGCTGAGATACATACTGTATAGAGTGCGCTATTATTGCAAAAAAAGCATGGTGTGGGTCGGGGGCGCCCGGGGCGGAGAAAATTTTTGCCGCCCCTACAGAATCAAAAATAAAAATTCATACCCCTAAAAAGACGAGAATAAAAAATAATAATAAAAAAACAGTTTCATTGGTCAGCTGTATGAATTATCTATTATACTACTTGACATGACAGAGTATCTTAGTATCTAGAACCACATACGAATATACTCAAATTTTAATTTTAGTCCACTTCGTTTGTTAATCATGCTCGATTGACAATATTGCCAAATTAGTAAACCCTCAACAAAGTAGTAGGTAAGTAATTCTTGATTAATTTCAATTTAAAAAAAGCTACGTTCACAGCTATCTACAGTGATGCCTACTGTCAACAATATCCTAGCATTATAGCAATATTAGGAAAGAAAGTACCCAAACTATACTTTTGTACAAACTGGAGAAGTTCAAGCGGTCCCTTAGTCAAAATTTCCGCTTCTCTATTTGACGCCACACGAAATTTTGGAGTCTTTCACGTTCTCGCTAAAGTTCTCTATCAATATCCAGTTGGCAAATGTATTCGGGGTTCAATAGGTTTGATGGCGTTAAAAAAGAAAACTTCGCGCCCAGATCATGCAGCTGTTGAAATCTTTTGATTTATTTGATAATTCTGTTTACAGAAGTGAACATTTCAACTCCTATGACAGACTAGCCTCCGCTGCCATGTCGTCATAAAAAGCCTGTTTTTCTTTCTTGTACGGCTGGGTGCAACCCAATGCCCTGTTTTTACATACCTTTTTGCAAAAATGGATGCACCATGAACCAGATTATCCCTCTTTTCCACCATCTCTAAAACCAACTTTAGTGAAGCAAGAACTAATGTGAAGGCCTTTTGTATTAGATACAGTTAAGCTTCATTACCTTTCACAAGAATTGCCATTTGAAACGTTCTGGGTTCCCAATTTCGCTGCAAGTGAAGACTACCTTTAGGTTTATGGGTCGTTGATTCCGAATTTTGCGGTCCCGCAGCTTGGAAATTCTGGCATCACGCCTAAAAATGCAAAAATAATCTTTTTAGTTTTTTTTGAAAATCTTATAAAAAACTTATGAAAATGCTCTTAGGCACCTAGGAAATACTACCAGGCTACGTTTTTGGGTCGCGATTCAGAATTTTGTGTTCTCGAAACCCTTGAACCCCGGCGTCACTCCTAACGGGCAAAAAAACCCTTTCTAGGGGTTGTTTTAAAAAAAACTATATGAAAATGTTCTTTATGCACCTAGAAAATACTCTCAGGGTACTTTTTTTGGATCGCTGATTTCGAATTTAATGATCCCAAAACCCTTGAACCCCACGTCACCCCTAAAAGGGCAAAAAAAAACCCTTTTATGGAGTTATTTTTTCAAAAAACTTATGAAAATGTTCTTTTGGCACCTGCTCTTAGGGTACGTTTTGTGGGTTTCTTATTCCGAATTTGGGGGTCTCGAACACCCCTAAAATGGCAAAAAACCATCCTCTTTAGAGGTTTTAAAAAAATAAATTTATGAAAAATATAGAGAAATTATTTAATATTGATAAAAATTTGTATTTTTTATGACATTATATTAACTTGAGCCTAAATTAAATTTTAGGGTAATTCACGGGATGTGCATATTTAATTGACATTAAACCGATTTATCTGAATAGTATCTGGGTTAAGGAACGCAAAGAATTTTTCTTTTAGCTCTGAATTAAATAAATTAACGAATAAAAAAAACTATAATTTAAACTCACAACCCTTATGTTTATCATACAAGGACCACCATCCACAGATGAAGAATACCCCGTACATTAATATTGAGAAAATGTTATACAAATATACGTGCACAAAAGTAGTGAGATACTGTATAGAGTGCGCTATTATTGCGACAGCATAGTATGGGTCGGGGGCGCCCGGGGCGGGAGAAAGTTTGCCGCCCCTACAGAATCAAAAATAAAAATTCATACCCCTAAAAAACGAGAATAAAAAATAATAATAAAAAAACAGTTTCATTGGTCAGCTGTATGAATTATCTATTATACTACTTGACATGACAGAGTATCTTAGTATCTAGAACCACATACGAATATACTCAAAAATTTTAATTTTGTCCCCCTTTTTTGCAATCATGCTCGATTGACAATATTGCCAAATTATAAACCTCCAAAATGGTAAGTAATTCTTGA
>JAHBCN010016478.1:0-19555 GCA_019359885.1 Listronotus oregonensis
TCAACTAATAATTTTTTTCCTTAATTTAGAGCAACAAATGGAAGATTTTTTGAAAAAAACTAAATGTTGCTCTTCTCATTTTTAAAGTAAAAAACTTGTTCCCAAAAATTACCCCCGAAAGGTTTACTTTTAAATTTGGGGCCTATAAAAAATCTTACAATTGTAAAAAAAGTCTACAAGTTACAAGTAATTCGCTTATAGCTACAAGTATCCTAATTTCTAAAAAAATTTAATATTTTAGCTACAAAAAAAATATTCTACACTTGTATATTTTGTTCCTACAAGAAAATTTTTTTTTAAAACCCGCTTTATTCGGTAACGCGATTCGTGGTGTAACATGTCTTAACGTGTTTTCGTGTTAGTGGTGAAAGTGCAAGGACTGCAAAGTGAAATAATATTTGTAGCTATGGCTAGCAAACAAGTAATATTTGAGAAAAAGGGGTTTTTTTAAAAAGGTTAAGAAAATAAAGAAATTCTTTTGGGGTTCCCTTTCTCCCCCCGTTTGAAAAAAACAGACAAAGTTAGAAATGGAAAAATTTTTAGAAATTTTTGGCAAAAAGGTTTGTTTAATGCCTTCAGATAAAGAGGGACATATTATGCCAGAGATACACTATGGCAAAATAAAAAAAATTACAATGGTAAGTAAGAGCTAGTGTACTAGTTTTGTTACTCATGATTTAGTTGAACTTATGCGAGGTGTTTCAATATTAATAAAGGCTTTTTTTTTGGAATCAAAATATTATTTTAAAATTTTAGTAACCATACCGTGAAAATTCTCAATAATTAAAATATTTTATATTGTTTCCTCTCAAATTTGCTTTTGACATCTCGAAAAAAAATCGGTGCAATGATTATAAGTAAGGGGGGCCCCGATTAAAATTGGGGTTTTTTTCCCCCAAATTGGAAATTATCCGTTGATAGTCGAAATTATGTTGTTTTTTATATTGTTATAGTTGCTATCGAAATTAGTTTCAATTTTTTAAAGGGAATTAAAACCCCAGGCCCTGATTCATAATATTTTTCCAAAATATGCTTTTTTTTTTTAAGGGAAAAGGGGGTAATGCCAGGGGTACAGGGGGTGGGGGGGAAATTAACGATGTCGTAATATGGTGCTAGATATATTAGGAAAAAAAGCCCCAAAAATATTGTAGGTCTTGGGGTACCAGAATTTTGGGGGTGGAGGGAGAACCGCTACCCCCAAGACAGCACAAAAACAGAACATTAACGGGACCCGGGCGTCCCCTCAACCACCCGCATAGGTAAAGTTTATAAAACATTATTCCTAGTTTTTAAAACATTTTGTAATGGTTTTTTTTGGGGAGTTGGGGTTTGGGGAAACTACAATTTAAAAAAAGTTTTATGTATTTTTATTTATTAAAAAACACTAACTAATTATCTAATAGTTCACATCTACACAGCAAAAAAAAATAATGTTCCTGTCAAGGCCTGCTTGTTGTATTAAAAATCAAAAAAAGGGAAAAATTAATTTTTCTAATCAAGCAGGTCTGGATCCAAAAAGGTCACTTTTAAAAAAAAATTTTTTGCCAATTACCACCACACAGTTTACTTTTTTTGGAAAAAAAGAAGCGTAGCATGACACGTCAAAAAGAAATTGAAGACAAAAAAAAATTAAAAATTGACTTGCAAATTAAAAAACCCCCCAAAAATGCAAAATCACAAGACCAAACTAGAGATTTTAAGGGGTTAAAAAAGCACAAACCTAAAGATAATTACCAGTGCCCCCCTAGTAACTACAAAAATTTCTTTATGTTACAGAATACCTACTCTTGTATAATTTATTTATACACTTTTAATTTGTAGTGGTTGTGTTATAGGCCCCAGTTTTTCCCTTTGTTTTTTTACAAGTTGTTTTTGAAAGCGTGCAACAAAAAAAAACTTCCACTTTTAGTTGTCAATTTTTTTTATTTTTTTTTAAAAAGGGGGTTTTACCCCAAAGTTGACAACAAAAAGTTGCACTTCTCAAATTGGGGGCAACAAATGGAAGATTTTTTGTAGAAAAAAGGGGTTCTTTTTTTTAAATTTAAGAAACAAGTGGAAAAAAATTTTTGCCAAAAAAAATTTGGGGGGGGGTTCAGGGTGTTCTCCACTATTTTCTGGGTTACGCAAAGCGCGTAGCCCCAAACTTCCACCATTGTCAACTTTCTTTGATCTTTACCGATACTTCGCGAGAACTAAAATTAAGTGGAGGATTTGTTTTCCACAAATTTTAAAAACAGAAAAAGTTGCTGTATTTTGTAGAAAAAGCAACAAATTTTCCCGCATTTTGTGGAAAACCTAGTAGAAAACTTTTTGGGAAAACGCGGGGGTTTAAAAGATCTGTTTGTACATTTCAAGATGGATTTTTTAAAATTTTTTCGATTTTATTTAAAAAGGGTTTTTATAGTAGCGGGCAATAAATACAATTAAAAAAAATTGTCCTCAAGAACAGCTCCTTATTTAATATTTTTTTTTTAAATTTTTTTTTTTATATTATTCTAAATTAAAAAACCCTTTTTTGGGGACAAAAAATTTAAATTGTTTAGACCCATTTATGTTTTTGGGGATTTTTTTTTTTTCCGGGGAAATTTTTAAAAAATTTAAATTTTTGTTTTTTTTTTAAAAAATAGTTTTTTGTGTTTTTCCAAAATTTTTTTAAATATTGTGAACTTCCATTTATTGTGAGCAGAAATTTTACTCCATTTCCCCTACCGAAAAATTTAAAAAGATTTTTTTAATAATAGTGATAAAATGAATCCCCCAAATTTTTTTCGGCAGTCCGGAAGGGGTTCCCAAACAACGTACCGTGGGTGTTTAAAAAAAGGGAAAAACACTAACTTAAATATTTGGAGTGGGAGGAAAAACTTCTGGGGAGGTTCCAAGTTTGAATCTGGGAAAAGGAACAAAAAAACGGGGTTCGGGCCTCTCTAGAAAAAGGAAAAGGATGCATAAAAGTTACCCCGTGTTGCTCTGTTGGAAGCTGCCAGGGAGGAATTATATGGCCAACTCCTCCTGGGAAGCCGTGAAAATACCTTTAGAAGAGCGACAGATCTCCTACAGCTCGACGGTGGGCAAAGGGAGAAAGCCTTTCTGTAAGCGTGCGATCATTAACAAGACGAACGGCTCTTTTTTGAATGGAGTCCAGAATGCTAAGTGTTGTAGGATACGCCATTCCCCAGACATGAGAACAATATTCTAAAGAGGATCTGATTTGGGATACATACAAAGTATAGAGATTGGAAGAAAAGAGATACTTTCTGGCTCGAAAGAGGAATCCACGCTTTCTTGAAGCTGTTGAGACCATTTATAGAATTGAGAGTAAGAGTAGACGGTACTATTGTCAGCAAAACTATGAATTAGATTGATTGTGAAAGAGAGAAGATCATTAATGTGTAGAAGAAGCAGCGGGGGTGCCAGTATTGAACCCTGGGGTATCCCAGCATTAACTTGGTACAAGCTGGAAGGATGACCATCAACAATATCTAATAAACATCGATTAGAAAGGAAACTGGAGAGCCAAGAGCAAAACTATGGTGGAAGAACGTAAGAAGAAAGTTTATTAAGAAGCCCGTCATGCCAGACCTGATCGAAAGCTTTGGATATGTCAAAAGCAACGATCTGGGATTCACCAAGAAACTCAAAGGACTTGTTCCAGTTATGGTAGACAAAGAAAATAAGATCAGCTGTGGATCTTCTGTGACGGAATCCATTCCGTCTATCATGTAATATCTTGTGTTATTCCAGATACTTTAATATTTGGGAATTAATTAATCTTTCCATTAATTTGTAGACAACAGAAAGGAGAGATATAGGTCTATAGTTGGAATGGAGAGTTTTGCATCCTTTTTTGGGGACAGGTTGCACATGTTCAGCTTTCCAGCTCTCCGGGAAAATGCCCGTATCGTAAGAGATTCGAAGGAGGCGAGTTAGGATGGGTGCAAGCTCAGGAGCACACTTTTTTAAGACGATTGCCCAGACGATTTTTTAGTATTGAGAGAAGAAAGAACACTCTTGATCTGTTTGACTTTAAAAATTATATCGGACAATTTATGAGGAATAAGGTAACTGTTGGAATAGGAAGATTAATAGGGGGATCAATGGTAGAACTGGCAGCATATTGTTTGGAAAATAGTCCTTTAGATGTAGAAACAACTTCATTTTTAAAGATTAGGGGTGGAAAAGAATTTGTGCAGAAGTTTTGATCAATATTTTTGGCAAGAAGGCCTCAAGCAAGAGAGTAAAATTAGAAATTTATATATTTATTTAGGATTTAAATAACTTTTAAAAACATATTCTTTCTTAGATTTAAAAAAATATATAATAAAATTTAAATAAATAAAATTTCATAAAAAGTTATTTATTAAAATTTTTAAATTTTTTTATTAAATGTTAAAAAATTTCTGCTTTACGCACATATACAAGGAAAATGGGAAATTAACTTTTATTTATACTTAACGTATCGGATATTTCATCTTCCTCAAGTGGAGGGTGGAGGGTGGTTGTCGCAGTCACTTCCACAGCGTACATTGCAAGCCGGTGAGCAATGAAGGCATGCAGCCACATGTTGAACCGCATCTTGTTTTGCAGGAGCAAAATATGATTGAAATATGATATTTACAAAACTAAGGTTATTATGAGAGAACAAAAAAGTTATTTTAACCCCCATTATATTTTGATAATAACACTTACGTTCTTACGTGCCGATTTTTTTTTTTGCAAAACTAAGTAATATTATGGGTCTAAGGCTTATTTTAGATTTGGCAAAAAAACGCCTAAACATTTTTTAATATTAAAGCCGGTATGGATTGTTTAATCCAGGATTTCGGCTAATGACTGCTGCATATTCTGTGTATGAATTTGGCGTGTGACCAAGTACTAACCAGGATTTAAAAAAAAAAATAAAGAAGGAATTAAACAATCTTAGTTTAAATTATATCCCAAAAATACTGATGGATTTGTCACCAAAACATAAACAGGTCTTATGATTTCTAAAGATTTTTGTGAGAATTTTTTAGGTGATCTACAAGTTTGGAAAGGTCAATCGACTCTGTTTGTGCACGAGTCTAAACCATGCGACCCGGGGCCTTATTTCGCAACTATTTTGCATACGAAATTTGACAGGTATTCAAATGGCTTTTAATAGAAATTTCTACTTAAACCACTCGAGTATCTGTCAAATTTCGTATGCGAAATATTTGCAGAATAGGGACCTTCGACCAAAGCGGATATTTCCGACAAATCTCCTATAGAATATCTTATTTCAACAATTTAATCAGATAGAACAGCAAATATATTTTCGGGTCTTACAAAGCTCCGCCCTAAACTTTCCCCGCGTTGCTTCCAAATTGAACTTTTAACAATTAAACTTCGCAGTTGGCAATAAACTTTTTTAATTACCATCTAAATTACCAGCGTCTTCAGTTTATAGTCAATTATGTTTGAAAGTTTAGCCTCGCAGATTTATTTTTTTCCAGTTTCGTCGCGTTTTTTCGCCATTTTAACTAAGCGGCTTAGGTAATTTTATTTGGAGCATTTAGCGAGTTTTATTTAAATGGACGTTGTTTTGCTTAAAATTAAATTGTTTTTCGGTGATCGTTTATTTATAAGTATTATTAGCGTATACAAATTCATGCATTAATAGCCCTTATTAATACATAATTTTCCATTAATAAACGAATATAGTATAGGCAACTAAAAATATTCAAAACATTAATAGCCCAATCAAATTGTCATTCAAAATAGGGCCCAAGTAAGCATGAAATAGGCTATTTAGTTTTAATTTTTCAATTAGTCAATTAGGGTGCTAATAACAGTAATCTTCCCCACCAAAATTTTTGATGGGAGACACGAGATACGAGACGTCTCGTCTCATCTCGAAGCCATTTTGTCTCGTCTCGAAAGCATTTTGTCTCGAATTTCGAGACGAGACGAGATAAAATCCTTCGAGACAAGGTCGAGACGAGACGAGACGAGACATCTCCAAAAATTTTAATGACTAAAACTAACAATATATTTCTAGTTCCTAAGAATTATACAGGTTGTTTAAGATTTAGTGTTACAAACTTCGACAGCAGTTGGATCTTGCAAAAATAAGTTTCTATAAACATAGGTCAAGAAATGCATCGTTTCAGAAATACAAAAGTGTTAAAAAAAGAAGCTAAAATTAATTGCTTTAAAAGTATATCACCCTGTGGTTTTATAATTTTTTAATTATTTTGAATATTTCACTCATGTACATATTTTCCCATAAGGAAGTGGTATTATGGAAAAATTACAGCGGAAATTCCACGTCGTCTAGGCAACGTGATTTTTCCACTTACTGTCAAATTGACAATACGAAATTTTTACGGTTTATTAAATTAATATTTAATTTTAAGTTAATAAACTTTATCTACGTTTTTGATTCGTGAAATATTCCCCTAAATACCGCTCGTGCTTTAAAATTAACCAGATCCTTTTTTACTCATGCGTGTATTCTTTAAAAATTTCACTTGTCCCTCAGACTCGTGAAATTATAAGAAAACACGCTATCGTAAAAAATGTTCGGTAATTTTTAAGCACTCGTGGTATTACCCCCGATAAAACAACTTAAAATACAACTATTTTGTCTCCTGATTTTTTTTTAATTTTGCTTTGCTTTCAAGAAAAAAATTAAAACCGATTCTTTTTTTTATACCCTTTTGAAAAGTAAAAGTTTTAATTTCTCTCGAAAAAAACTTAAATAACGAAAAAGTTGTATTTTAAGTTGTTTTATCAAAATAATTGTTTTAAAAAATTATGTACAATAAAAGCTTCTTTTTAACTTTAGGACCCTGCGTATTTCCAATTTCGAAACGATGCATATCCGAACTTATGTTTATAGAGACTTTTTTTGCAAGATCCAACTGCTGTTAAATATTTTAAAACTATTGCTCAAACACCCTGTATAATTATAAGAAAAATTTCTAGAAAACATTTTACCTGTGTTTTGTAATAGATTTTATGACTTATGTTTCATTATTTTAAGATTTTTTTTTCTATTTTGTGGACATTTTTATGTCACTTATATGTTCTATATTTTTATTTTAAATAAAAAAACAAATTATTAGCTTCATTATTTTATTTTTAGTTGCATATTGTGGGTGTTCGTAAAGTCCGAAATCACCAATTTTTCGAGACAACTACACAATTTTAAGAAAAGCTCAATCACGTCAACTTTTCTTTACAAGGCGTGTTATAAAAAATATAAGCATTTATACAGGGTGTTCCATTTTAAAAAATATTAATTCATCTTCTTACTTCTTACAAGCTTCAAACACAAGAATGATCTAAGGAAAAATGTCAAAACATTTTAAAAAGGCAACCGCTCTATAGATCTTTAAATAGTAAAAAACATGCAAGAACTATTGCCGCATCCCGAATAAAACGGTGTGTCGGCAAAGTATACGGCGGGCGGCGGCACTTTTGATGCCTTGCAGAAGGGTTGTTTTTGAATGTTTTTCTGTTACTTTTGCCGCTATTATGTTTTAAAAAGTTTTAATTTAAACTGAAAACAATGCATCCTCCTTAAAATACATATTGCTTGCAGCAGATTTTGCAATTAGTTTGTAGGTATATAGTGTACAGGGTGAGTCAACGATGGCGAGGAGTAAGTAATTTAATGCCTTGAATATAAGATGTGTAGATAATGTGCTTATGTAAGTATTAGGTACATGGTTAAATAGTATGTTAAATTTTAACGATATTTTGAATTAGTGTTAGGGTGCTACAAAAATATTTTTTTAAAATTTAAAATAGAATACCTACCTATACCTACTCATATTTTTACAGTTTTGGATTATATTTATTTAATTCTAGAAATTCCTATACCTACTTTACATTCTATACCCAGAAAGTTACGTATGTATAAGAATATTGCCATTTAGGATAGTTTGGGTATACTTAATTATTATGGAAAAAGTTAAAAATTGGTAAAAAAATAACATTGAAATTAATAATGTAATGATAAAATATGTGTGTTTCATTTAAACAATATGTCTTTTTATCACCATCTTGTGCCCTGTGCAGACATAAAAATTAGTTTAAAAAATGTGTAACATGTACCTAAAAATAAAAGTCGACGGGTCCAAGCATTTTTATAAAACTTCCGATCTTATTTTTATTAAAATGATCCTATACATTCCTACTGCACTGTATATTGAAATTAATTTAATTGAAATAAACCAAAACAACTCGAGACAAACGAGACAAAACGAGACGAGACGAGACAAACGTTTGTCTCGTCTCGTCTCGACCCTTGTCTCGTCTCGTCTCGAAATATATTATCTCGAAATTTCGAGACGAGACGAGACAAGGCTTTATCTCGTCTCGTCTCGTCTCGCGGCAACTCTACTTTTGAGAGCCCAAAAACCACGTTTTTTTTTGGACTTTTTTTAGTTTTTTTTTTATATATCTCGGAAACTAATAGTCCTTTCGATTTTTTTATTTTGTACAATTTTCTACAATCTTCACTAACTGACATCTCGTCTAACTCTAACAGCAAGCGAGCTACAGCTCGTCAAAAATTGTCAATTTTTGCCAACATTGCAAAAAATCACCAAATCCTCCTATTAACTCCTTCATATTTCTTTATAAGTCGTCCAAAGTATTATAAAAATCATAAAATTGATTATGGTTGAAAATAGTTGACTAACTTTGATTACACCAAATGCAATTTAAAAACAAAAATAAATTGTTATCCACAGCCCCTCGCTTATACTATCTAAGGGGTTTTTAAAGTTTTGGTGCCACGACTGGGGTATACAGTGTGTCATTAAAATAAACTTTAAATTCATTAAAAATTCGGTTTTTTTTTCTCGAAAAAACGCTTGGATCCGTCGATTTTTTATTTTGGGTGGGGTTTCTGGCATAATAATTTCATGTATACAGTGTGGCCGAAATACAACAGAGCTTACTTAATTTTTTAAAATTGAAAAATAAAACATATTAATATAAGTAAATAATGTTTAAATAAAACTACTTAACATAAAAACCAATTCTTAAAATTAGCAGTAGCTTGCAAAACAAAATAAATAATCAAAAATGAATCATTAATAAAATTTTAGGCTAATTATTCTAAATCAGAACTACTTGACTCTTCAATTAAATTTAAGTTATAAAGATATTAGGAAATCCACAGGATTTTTTAAAAACACGTACTTTTCCAACTGAAAGTCGAATTTGGTAGAGTTTTCCTTAGATTTAAATTTTCTGAGGCTAGCTAAATGGGGATCGGATGTTAACAAAGGCGTTCTAATTAAATCAGTATTCGCAGATAATCTAGAGCACTTACGGGCACTATTTAATCGAATTTTTCGACATTCTTTATGTCTTGCTTCCAAAGCATTCTCGAAAGCTGACCAACTGGTAAGTTAAAAAATTCGATTATATCACCCCCGTTAACTAATAGCTTATGAATTGTACTGGGCATATAGTACCAATTATACAATAATAAATATAATGTTCTGGTCTGATCTGATGAAAATTTAAATTTATTTGTACTAATTTATAGCCAGATGCTATAATTTTTAAAATTAAACAAACATTTTCAATTAATTCACAATTTTCTTCTGTAATTTCTGTACTTATTTGTGGGTTATGGAAAAAAACGCCTAGCAGTATTTTCATCATTTGTGGGGACATACCCAGGCTTAGGTTTATCAATTATTAAAGCCATTCTAGATTAAAATTCACTTTGAATTATTTGTTTGTTGTTTTCAAATATTTTTTATTTTCTTTGCCTTTGACTTGCCAACTTTTAATTCTAATCGATATGACATGTGCAGCAGGCACTCAAAAAAACGTATTCAACAATGTAAACTTGACAAACCAATATATTTGAAACACTATATTTAAAAACTTCCATCAGATATGGTAAATAGCATTTCGTATGAGATTTTTTAAAAAATTACCTTCACAGATAAGCTCATAAAGTTTAAATGCGTTTGTTGATGTGTTGATAATATGTTCCCCATTTCGAACTTAGTTTTCATCTTTAAAAATAAATTTTAGTGGCTGTTTTAAGTCAACCATTTTTAACTCTACTCAATTTTATGTTTCTTATAACACTTTGTACGAGTTATAAAGAAATATAAAGGAGTTAATAGGAGGATTTGGTGATTTTTTGCAATGTTGGCAAAAATAGACAATTTTTGACGAGCTGAAGCTTGCTTGCTGTTAGAGTTAAACGGAATTTCAGTTAATAAAAATGGTAGAAAATTTAATGCTCTTTAAAAAAGTACGAAATAAAAAAATCGATAGGACCATTAGTTTCCGAGATATATCGAAAAAAATGAAAAATGTTTAAAAAATTTGTCGTTTATGGGCTGTCAAAAGTTCTCCAATCAAAAATTTGGGTGGGAAACCACAGATTACTGTTATTAGCACCCCAATGGACCAATTAAAACAATAAAACTAAATAGCCCATTTCATGCTTACTACAATATACTATTGGATTGGGCTATAAGTCCGTTTATAAGGGAATTTTTTTAGATGTTTTAAAATTTTGGATTTTTTGGGAATTGAAAAAGGACATTTTCTGATTTAAAAAAAATTTTTTTAAAAGGGATCAAAATTTTTTAAAATTTGGGGGGAAAATAAAAAATTTTTAAAAAGGCCCCTTTGAAAAAAAAAAAAAATTTTATTTTTCCTTTTTTTTTTTAATTTTTTTTTAAAAAAGAAATTAATTTTTTTTTTTAAACAATTAAAATTTTAACCACTAGGGATAATTTTAATTACGCAATAAATATGGAAATTCAAATTTTTTAACCACTTTTTTCGCCAAAGTTTGATTGTGTTAATTCCCAAAAACTTTTTAAAAATTTTCATTTTAATTAAAACCCCAAATCTTAGGTTGTTCTATTTACATTTTGCCCTTTTTTTCCAAAATTGGTGAAATTTTGTTTTAAAAATGTTTGTTTATTTTAAAAAAACTTTTTTTTTTTTCAAATTTTTTTTTGGGGAAAGAAAAAACCCCAAAAAATGATTTTTGAAAAAAAGGTATTTGGGGCCATCTTTTTTTTTCCTTTTTAAATGTTAAAAAACCCAATTTCAAAAAATTTGAATTTTTGGAGATCGTTTAAACCCCAAAATTTTTTAAAAAATTAAAAAAAATAATGCTTGAATTTGACATTTGATGAGTTAACTTTATAGATAGAAACAAAGAATTAGAAGTCCGGCTCTGACCTACTATTCTTACAAACTCCGCGGGCCAATCCCCGATTCCCGCTGCCTGCCCCTGGACAATTTTGTTCTACGGAAATTTCGGTTCCTACACCTTTAAACTTCCTTGGTTTAACTATCGAGGACAGAAAAGGGGAGAGAAACAGTTGTCGTACCTCCATATAAACTCGTGATAACGTTAGGCGGACCATCCGGCTCGTCAAATTTTTATTTCATTTTTCTGGATATGTTAAAAAAAACGAGTTTGCTTAAGGGGATATTCTAGTGTAGAGGCATGAATTTTAGGTGATTTTTGAAGTGCCGTAAAAGAAACGCAGTTAATATTTTTCCTATTCATTTTTTTTATGAGTTATTTATTAACATTACAAAAATGCAGAAAAAAAATAAAAAAAGTTGAAAATTCAAAAGATTAGCAGCTGATGAAGTGGGAGGTCTTAAGAAATTGGCCCGTGACCATGCCCACGATTTCAACTCTCCTAGCAATCTGAAAAAAAAAACAAAAAAGATTATCAATGTAGAGTAATGTCGCAATGTTCGAAACTACGGAAAAGTTGAAAACATTTTTTTTACAAAATAGCGGCTGCCTGAAAAAACAATTTTTGTACTACTTTGTTTTGACTTTTTCAAATTTTTAAAAAATAGTAAAAATTGATAAATTGGGGATGCGGATAGTTCCGGACTTAAGACAAGTTTATTAAGAAGACTCTCAAAAAATTTTAAGTAAACGGTTCCGTAGAACTTAAGAAATCGTGGGCATGGTCACGGGCCAATTTTTAGAGACCCCACTTCATCAGCAGCTAATTTTTTGAATTGTTAACTTTTTTTATTTTTTAATCCTTTTCGGTACTTTTGTAATGTTTATAAATAACTAATTAAAAATGGATAGTAAAATTATATTAATTGCCTTTTTTTACGGCACTTCAACAATCACCTAAAATTCATGCCTCTACACTAGAATACCCCCTTAAAAGTACGGGTTTTTATAGGGTGTAAAAAGTATGATACTCACGATTTTAAGGGGCGATAGGGGAGCTCAAAACAACTCAAAAAAGCCAAAATACATTGGTCTAAAGTTAATTGTTTTGAAAATATGGCTTTTTAAAATTTAATAAATTTGGCAACTCCGTGCTCGTTTTATCAATCGAGTCGAGCGTCGAACGTTTTTTGCGAGGTTCTACATATTTAAACCATTTTAAAGAGATGTTTATTTACATAGTGGCCGCTGTTGCATAAGAGCTACAGAAACTTCAAAAAATAAAAAATACTAAAAATTTCTTTTTGCAATTTATTTTAATATGTAATTTGGAATTCAATTTAAGTAAAAAAACAATTAGTTATTGTTTGGCTTATTTTTTAATTTTGTTTTGGCGGTATAAAGCTCCGTAGCGTTTATGCACCAGCTCCCCCTGCGGAGTAGTTGCCTTATTTTATTCTACTTTATTTGGAGTTTTTATTTGCAATTAAAAAATAATTATACTTACCACAAAACTAAGCTAAATATTTATTTTAGGAACACAAGTTATAATTTTTTAAAACAGCACTTTTTTACTTTTCTTGAAAAATAGGAATTTGCATACTAATTATAAAGAAAAACAGCTATATTTATGTTGGAATAGGTTTGCTCAAAATTTCGTCCTCTAGTTTCAACAAAACCAGCTTTCGCGTACTCCTAACACTCTTCTCCTCTGCCTAAATAATTCAGCCCCATTAAAAATTTTCTCACAAAGCTGAGCCACTGTTTGAATTTCACCATCCCCGTGTAAACAAATTGTTTAAGATAAGATATCCCCAATACCAAAAATCTAAAGGATTTAGGTCTGGAGATCCCGCGGGCCATTTTCTTGGTTCTGGAGCATTTCTGTCAATCCAACGATTTGGATAATTAGTTTTTAAATGTTTAATGACTCCAGAGATATGAGATAGTGCCCCATCATGAAGAAACCATAAATTTAGCCCTTCTTGCAAGGGCAAGTCCTGCAACGTGTCTTCCAATACTTATACAAGGTAAGTTTTGTGTCAATAAATTTAAATACGCTGGCTCTGTAAGATTTGGAGGTAACTCGAAAGGACCAATATCACCCAGAAAATGTGCCTCGTGAATGGTATGGGGGTTTTCTTGTGACCAAGTATGCGTATTATGGAAGTTTAATATCTTATCTCTGTAAAAGTACATTTATCAGTTACCAAAATGCTACCAAGAAAATCTTTAGGTATAGCCTGCACACGTTCGTGGTGGTAAGAATAAAGTAGATTTACCCTTAAGGTCCTGTAGACTGTGGTATGTGATATGTTTACTTCGCGGCCCAATGACCCCGAACTTATACTAGGGTTTTTTTCCGCAATTTCCAAAATTCTTTCCTCTTGTTTGACAGTTATAAACCTCCCAGGCCCTCTATTTGAATTTCTCGGTTGCACCGTTTTCAAAACTTTTTGGTACACCTGCACTATGGTTGTCCGAAATGAATGTAGCCGTTGTGGAAACCTTGCACAGTAAATTTGAGCTGCTAGATTAGCGTTTTGGTTTGCCTCGCCGTAAATTAATAACATATTGGCATATTCCCGGTTTGAAAACACTATTTTGAACTGCAAAGCACATAATTAAAAACGTACAAAAATACCGCGGCCAGTTTGCACAATGTACTACTGTTTTGATGAACTCCATGCTACGGGTAGCGCTGTTGCCAATTGTTTTTTACATTAACTGGGGGAAACATTATTATTATTTTTATTTGTAGACTGAAATATTTAAAACTTATCTTATTTTATTAGCAATCTACCTATGAGCGATTAAAACGAAAGTTGCCAATTGTTAAGCCTTTCAGAAGTAATTGCTACCTAAGCTTGTAACTTTGATATCGTTTAGACAAACATCTGTCAAGTTTTGACACATATGTCATATAAACTTTTTGACTTATTTTGCTCTCCACTATTGCCCATTACAATCGTGAGCATCATACTTTTTACACCCTGTATTTAATTTGTAGGTAAAAAAAGCAGTACGCATGTCAGAATATAATAATTTTGTGTGTGGTTCAATATTATCAAGTCAATATATTATGGATCTTAACCACTCCGGCTGTCAACTTTACACAGTACTTCTGGGATTTGGTGCTTTTTAACAAGCCATTTCAAATTTCCAAATTTGGACCTAGCACCCTCAAAAACCTTTATATCCAAAATCTAAAGCAAATAGGTTTATAAATGCCAAAATCCACCATTTTGAATCTTCCATTTTTACCTAAGATTCCATATCAGCATCACATTGATTTTCGGAAATAACAAAAAGGAATTTTATGTTTTACCTATCTATTATTGATCTATAATACCTTAGAAACGGAATATGTTATGATAGCAGTAATACCTGCTATCACACCTAGGGCATTATAAGCGGACATTATGATAATGCCCGCTTATAATGCCCTAATGCGCTAATATGGAAATTTTATTGCTTATCCAATTTTATTTCTCTCACAATAAAGATCAAGTTTATACAAAAAATAATTTTTTCTTTAAACAATACTAAAAATTAAACTTTATTTCCAAAATAAAAATTACAATTTTGAAATGTCCCGGAAAATGTAGCTGATCCTACTATAGAATGGTCGGTGTTTTTTGTGATGGTAGCAGCGGTGGTAGCACTAACGCTATTTTGTATAGAAGAACAGTCCATTAAAGAATTTTCAATAGTCGATACGGAATTAACCTCGGAATTAACTGAATTGGCAATCATTTTGGCTACTTTGTTTTTGGATGAAATACTTTCTTCTATATATCCTTCAGCTACTGAAGAGCTTTTCCATTTCCCATATTGTTTTAGCGTTTCAAACGAAGAACCTGCCTCAACAAGTAAAGTTGACGATGTGCGACGCAAACAGTGGCCGGTGTAAGCTTCTGCATTATCCAGTTTTAAAAATTTTGCGATCAATGTTGGGACACTTCCTATGGTATTTTTTCCAATGGGTTGTACTGAACATCGACCCTTTCTATAGGTAAGAAAGAATCTTCGCTCCTTTATTCCAGCTGGTCTTAATGTTGTGTACTTTTTTAATAAATTTAAAGCGCCTAAATCTTCTTCAATGATAATAAAACTTTTTGAAGTTGAAGTTTTAGTTTCTGGTACCTTTATAACCAAGACTGTTCCTCTATCTTCAATGTCATCAATGGTCATTTCGACCAACTCATCTCGTCTTAAACCTCCAAAAACATCCATTACCAATATGACTTTGTGTACCAAGTAGATATCATCAGGAGCCTTCTTAATAAATTTTAATATTTGTTCTCTTTCCAAAACTTTAGACTTCTTCGGGACGTATCCTTTCGACTTAACTTTTAAAAAAGATATGAGACGATGGTATTGCGAAATGTCTATATTTTCATAGACCATCAACGTAGACCTTAGGGTGGAATACTTGGTCCAGAGAGAGTTCGGACTGTATTTTTCCGACTAAAAATAATAAAGTTTGTTAAACATGTATAAAAATAAGCTTTGTATAATCTATGTATTAAAATAAAATCAATAACTTACCAGTTCCTGGAAATATGCCATTAAAACGTTTTCGGTTATTTGAAGAATTGCGTTCGCATCTTTCCAAATACCAAATATGCCATACTCCCGATCATACTGTTGCCTTGATTTAACTGGCAAAAGATTTTCGGTCGCTTTTATGGCCTTTTCTCTTATATTTTGTGGAATTTCTTCCATTTTGAGCAAATCGTTAAATAAAAAATGCCAACTGACTAACTGACAGAAACATCAAAGTCAAACTTAACACCAGTCATTATCTACTTACGTATACAGGTACAGGTGCAACTTATTTTTTATATTGCGAATAAATAATGTAATTAGTCATTGAAAATCTCTTTTTGGGTAAAACCTAAAGCATTGTATGCACCACGGGCTTTACTGGACTATAATGCCCATCAGGTCGAAATCTAGCCCTCGGGCCAGCTATTTCGACCTTCAGGGCATTATAGTCCCAGTAACGCCCTTGATACCTAAATAGCTATTAAAACATCTGCCTATTAAAATCTTCTAACAAGGAAACACACCTAACGTCTTTTAAGCAAAATGTGTTGTTTTTCAGGTCCAGAGAAACAACATTTAAATGAAACATTTTTTCTCGTAACTATAGAGAGTGGTATCTAAAAACGGGCAAATTTTACTTGCATTTGATCTTGAAGTTTTCGTTGCCGATCTTTATAATTTTTTTATATGTTATCCTTGAGATAACCCTTAAGGAATACATGTCATATAACTTTCAATAAAGCAATATCATCTTTTTCCTCTGAGACTCTATTTATCTACACTGATGGTACCAAAGATCAGGACAAAGTCGCTGGCGCATTTTTTATTCCTAAAATAAATTATTCTGAAAGATATATGTTTAATCAAAACGTATCCATTTTTTCGGCCGAAGCTGCTGCAATATATTACGCAATGACATGGGCTGTGCAACAAAATAATAAAAGTTTTCTTATATGCACGGACTTACAATCTGTTTTAAAGAAGATTGAAAACTTTAGTAGTTCTAAAGTTAATTTCCCACATCTCTACATCTCAAAAATAAAATGTACACTTTCAAAATATCCCAATAAAACATTCAGTTTTATCTGGACCAAAAGACACGCAGGAATAAAAGGCAATATGAAAATTGACAGAATTGTCAAAACGATCAATAAAGACAACTCTATAATGGATGTTTCCTTGGTTATACCCGACCTAATCTACGAACTTAAAATATGTACACTTTAAAAATGGAATATGGAATGGCAAACAAACACACATTATTTTAAAATTCACCCCACCATTCCTACATCGCAATGGTTACAAAAGGCGAACTACCCCAGAAGAATAGTGTCAACTATCAGTAGATTAAAACTAAACCATGGAAGATTTCCTGCACATCTACACAAAATCGGTATTAAACCAGATCCTATTTGTCCATGCAGAGAATTTAGAGATATAAACCACCTACTTTTTAGCTGTCCTTTACATAAGGATAAAATTGATAAAATTATTTGTTACCTTAATAAGAATGGATTATGGATGCCCTACATTTTAATATCAAATAATCCCAAAATCTTTAAAGAAATTTATCTTTTTATTAATAATACTTTAAAATTAACTACAGATCATGTCTAACCAGAACCATGTTAACCATAAATGTATTTCCCTTCAATCCGGGTCCACACTGTATGTTTTTTAAAAATGCTCTGATAGACCCCTGGGCGAGAAGCGTGTGTCCCTGTTTTAATTCCTATTTATCCTACTCTCCTGATCTATTTGGTTATATTACCTTTTGAATAATAGTAAATATACATCGCACAAAAACATATGTTTGGAATAAAATAAACTTTGACCTTTATTCTTTTTATGACCCTAATAGAAATATTTAATTATGCACTATAAACTTTCGTGGCCAATACACCAGTTTGTAAGGCCATCATACCAAAAAAAAAATAACCCTGAGGAACTTTTAAATAGGAACATTTTATGGTTTCTATTCAGGGTGACTTACAAAAATAAATTTAAAATTTTAACACATTTTTATATTTTGCAAGCAGAGAAATATTTTTAAACGGTACTTGTGAAACTTTCTGGGTTATGTAGTATCATTCGTATCGTCTTTACACTTTGTAAGTATAAAAACAAAAAATTATCCGGATTTGTGATCCGATAAATTAAAATCGATGCGCTGGATTTGATTCCTTTTTCCTTAAAAAAGGAATCGTGATTTGTATTGGTTATTCGATTTCTTTACGAGGATCCGGATCGATTCCTTTTTTGAAGGATCAGGTCTGGGTATTAGTTTGTTTTCTCCCTAAACAATTAGTACACCAATTATTGATGCTTGACTGATTTATTACTAATTTAAGAATTAAGATTTATACTAATTTTGGGTAAAATTATTTGACAGTCATGGATAACTGTTTGCTTAAACGCCATACACAACAATGTAGATTAAATGAAAGATCTTTCTTGAGCTTCCATGGTCTTTATTTATTTATAAAACACAACGTTTCACCTGGTAAGTATCTCAAGCCGTCTTCAGTCGCAAATGTGTTTAACGTATGTAATTGTCTAGAGCTTGGGTCCAAGCGTGATCAGTGGCACCAGACTTTTTTATCAATAAAAAAATATTCGTCTATATCTTTTTATAAAAATGTGTTTATTAATAATCTAATAAATTATGTTTGAGACCATTAACACAAATTAGCAGCCGTTGTTTTATTCTAGTTATAATAATAAATAAATTAATTGAAATTATCCCAATACATCAGATAAATTTATTTAATTAAACGACCCTTATTATTAATCTACATTTCGCAAACCCTACATTTGTACATAATTACTCTGGTAAATAATTAACTGAATATAGGAACCCAAATATGTTTTATTTAATTAATTGGCAAAACATAGTAATTTAATCAGTTATTCTAATTTTTTTATAATTTAGGCAAAATGTTTGAAATATATCAACCCACCAGTCTTGGAGTTATACAGTGTGTCCCAAATTGATGGGAAATGTATGGGGATCTTGGAAACCACGATAGATAGAAAATCGGTTAAATGGGGAAAGTTTTGGACAATTATGTTAGTAACCTAATCCTGTTTACTACATGGTTTTATCTATTTAGGTTTTTGAGAAATTTTGAAAAAACTTGAAACATGCATTTTCGAAAATCGGCCATATTTTTCTTATAAGTGAAAATTTTTCAAATCTGTAAAAACATCTTCAAAGCAACTCTTTTTCTACGTTCATATGGGCCCCATATTGGATTTCTTCGCAGCCAAATAGTGCTTTTTATTGTAATTTCAACAATGTTTAACATGTTATAGTTTAGGAGTTTATAACCTCATCTACTTCAAAAAAAAAAAAATTCTCAGTTGGCCTTGATTTCGGCGAATGTCATCTAGCGTCATTGTCACGTTAGCTCGGGTACGTTATTACAATTTTTTCAACTCTGTAAAATGGTTAATTATTTAAAAAAAAAACTTGATATTTTGCAAAGTTATTTCCAAAGCAATAGAAATGTTAATATAGCTGCGCAAACGTATTTCGACAATTTTTCCTGAAAGGCAGAATCCTAAACTAACATACTTTTGAAAACTGGTTACAAATTTGCTTGAATCCAAAAGTTTTAAAAAACCACGACCTAGGAAGTATGTTGAAAAAAATCGACAACGAGATGCTGCAGTTAACCAACATTTTAACGAAAATCCAACATCTTCAGCCAGGGATGTTGATAGAGAATTCCACATACCTAAGTCAACCATTCATAGGGTGGTTAAGACTATTTAAAAAAATATCGTAAATATGTTAAGAGAAATGGACAAAATTTGAAATTTTAGGTTGTT
>JAHBCN010016479.1:0-19572 GCA_019359885.1 Listronotus oregonensis
ATTATCTTGTTGAAAAAACAATTTTTTCCTTTCATTGCCTTGTGCATTTTCGAAAATTGTTTTTTTAAAAAGTTCTACGTACTTCTTCGCATTTTGCATATTTCAAAAAAAGAAGATCAAAACCCCCTTTACTCCCAATTGCACCCCCCATAACACTGCCGATAGTAGATGGTCTACGCGAAAAAAAAATTTTATTTTTTTAAAAGATCACAAAAAATAATAGCTAAACCAGGGGGACCGTCTAGATTAAACTTTTTCATAAAAAAAAATTTAAATTTTTTCACCCATTTGCCCATATATAAGTTTGCCCAAATGCTAGTCGAGCATAACGATGTTTGCAAAAAGGGGGGGGGGTTTTTTTTTTTAAAAGTTTTTTGACCCCGAATGTGATAAAAAGTTTTTTTTATAACTCGTTAAATGTCCGAATACGGGCCCTTTAAACCCCGGGGTTTTTTTTTTTAAAATTTTAAATTTTTTTCCATAATTTTTAGAATCCTTTAAATAATTATTTATTACTCAATTTTCCCCTTTTTTTTTAAAAATTTTTTGATCCTTTTGTGGGGGGAAATGGGGAAAAAAAATGTATGGACTATAGTAAATCAAAAAGGTGGGAAAAAAAAGGGAAAAATAAAGATGTAGCATCAATATCGGTTAATTTAAATAGAACATGGTAACTTTTGCTACATGCTGAAGTAGTTTTAGGAAAACCTAAAATCAATTAACACACCACCCTTTTAAATTTTTTGATATAATAAATATATCAGTGACAACAGGTTAATGTCATGCTATTACATAACTTCAAATTTTTTTTTTAAAAAAACTGTCTCGAATATCTGTGGTTTTTATCAAAATTTTGACATTAGGCAATCCGCTAGTTCAGAAGACTCAATAGTAGTGAGCAGGCTCAATTTCTATGCTCCGAGACTAGGACCGAGCCGCTCCCATTGTGCAAAATTTTGGTTTCGCTTGAACCGAACGAGGAGCTCTCAATTACATATTTTATTTGGTAGACCTGGTACATTCAACTAGCTAAAGAATTTATGTTAGCGCCTACACTATAAGTAGTAGTTGTCTTCATAACTGGAAAAAGAGGGTTTTGAAAATTTTTGGCAAGTTTTTGTGATTAAAAACACGCCAGAATCCCCCAACAGATAAACAAGAAGTATTTAAAGCTTTAAAAGATCCACTTGAAAACTTCATGAAAGATTAAAATTTTTAATTATAGACATAATGAAACCTCGGACCTGCGAAGCCATGCAACTTTTTAATTTTCTGGCTCGGGCGCCTATTTAAATCTCCAAGTTTTCCCACTGTTTTTATTGCAAAAAAATGAGGTTTTTTAATAATCCTTTGTTTGCTAATTCCCAATTAATTAGCTGCCTGTAGAAGGTTAATGTCAAAACGGCTTTTTACTTGTGAAATATTGTCATCAATAAAGGTTTTTGGTAACTTTATTTTTTTTTAATTAAAAAAACACAACTGCGCTCGAATTTTTTAAATATCTTAAAAAATATTTAAAACCAAAAAAAATGACACAAAAAAACACATATTTAAAAAATTATTTTATTTCAAAATAACTAACATATTAATTTATATTTTTTTAATAGTTAAAATTTTACCCATAACAAAATGACTTTAATTTAAATTGTTAAATACAACAAAACAACCTTTACATTAAATGTTATAAATTTTTAAAAAAAATATGATTGGAGAAAATTTAAAAAAATATTTAATTTTTAACCTTTTTTTATTTACTTTTTTTTCCTATTAAAAATTTAAAACGTAACATTATATACTAAAAATAAAGTTTTATTCTTTGGCAAATTGGCCTGCGCCAATACCAGATTTTACACCCTTGGATTATTACCTTTGAAATCAACTAGAAATATTTTTTGGTTTAAAAAAAATGGCATAAATTCAATATAACGTTGTGGTATAATAACTTTGGGGGGGGCCAACAACATTTTTTATAAAGTTTTATTTTTTGTCAGGACAAAAATTATACAAAAGTTTTATAGCAATAAGAAATAAAAATTAAAACTAAGAGAATTAAAATATTGCTACATTTTTCCATTTAAAGTTATTCGAACACTTATGTGTAATTTTTAAAACCCCGGGCTTGAGATTGGTACTGTTATTGATTTAAAAAGCGGTGTTCTGTAAATCATTTTAATTATTTTTGGTTGCATAAAAGTTTATTTAAATTATGGATCAAAACTTCTCAAAAACAATCTACTAACGTAACCATCTTTGAACTTGTTTCGTCTTAATGTATTTTAAATATAACATTCACATTCTTTACATCATTATTAAACAATATTATTATTATCCTTTTAACGATTGGTAATATCCGATTATAAGCCTGTAATAGGCATTAAAGGATTTCTGCAGCTTGTTTTTCTATTCGCAATCAGCACAGCATTATCCATATACAGAAGCAATCTGATATTGATATCTTTAATTTGCGCATTTACCTGCCGTTTCTTGGTATTTTTTTCAGGTAATAATATATCTTTTAAATAAAAAAAATATATTTTTTTCCAAATTAAATCTGAAAAAATAAAACCGTTATTTATAATTTAATATATATTTTTGGTGGTTTTTTTTTTAGAAGAAACTGAATATTTTAACTTGGAATTGATTTCTAAGCTACCAAACCCATAACTGTAAAAAAATTTAAATATTTTTTAAAATAATTAGGTAAATATTCTCTTTTTTGCTAAAGATAATGTAAGGTATACAATTATTTCAAAAAAATGGCTTAAAAATAATTTTGTATTTAGAGCCTTCCTAGTTTTTCATTACCTTCTGGAGGGCGTCTTTTAAAACCAAAAAAAATTTTAAATTTTTAAGATAGAAAGTATTTTTTTATCTTGGGACAGTCCACGAAGGCTAAGGCCTAAGTACTAAGGTACCGTGGGTGTCTGAAATACTGCTAATTTATTACAGATGACGAACAATTCCCAAAAAAAAGGGGCAAAGTTTTTTCAAATGTTTTTCCACAAAACTTTCCCAGTGCTTAAAATTTTTTTAAAAATAAATTTAAAAAAAAAAAAAAAACTTTTTTCCAAAAAACCCAAAAATTAGTTAAATTGTTCCGATATTTATGTACTTTTGGTAGTAAAGTCCTGGGGGTAAGAGTAAGATAATTATTAAGGCGAACGGCTTTTCTTGGAATGAAATGGTAAGTAAGAGACGCAACTTTTAAAACATGGAAACAGCATTTTAAAGAAAGAGATTCTGATTTAAAATTTATACAGAGTATACAAATTAGAAGGGGGCAAATCGGGAAAATTCATTTTTTTTTGTCTTTGGAAAAGAATTTTAAGGAGCCCTAAAGTAAAAGTTTTTAAAAAATTTTTTTGGGGCCAAAAAACCAAAAAATTTTTTAAAATTTTGGGTGGTGAAAGTAAAAAAAAAAAAAGATCGTTGATGTGAAGAAAAATAAATTTTGGGACAGTACAAAAAATTCCCTTTGGGTTTTAAACATAGACTTATCTCCTAGGTTTAGGCATCATGTTCGCTTAATTCTGTTATTTGCGCGTGCGCATTGTTTATGCTAATAAACATATTTTAAATTTCAAAAACCAGGAAAAAAACTGCAGAAACATTGATTTTCTTAATTTTAAACTACTGTTTAATTGTCTTTTACTCTTGTCTTGACAAAATAACTCAGTTTCGTTTACAACGTCTGCAAAATACATGTTGTCGCTTTGTATAATGCCCCAGGAAATTTGATCATGTTTCACGTCATATTAATCATCTGCGCGGGTTAAAATTTTAATTTTTTAAAAACCCTTTTTGTCTTTTTAAATTTTTATTTAAAGGAAAGAAAGCCCCACATATTTTTTTAAAAAAAATTAATCTAAAAATGCTTTTTTTACCGTCTTTTTGGCAAAATATCCCATGCCTCAGAATTCAAACCCTTTTTTCAGCGTAGCTACGCATACAACGCATTTAAACATTAAAATTTTTGGGGGAGTTCTTTGGTTTTTTTTTTCGAATTTAAAAAAAGAGTTAATTTTAATTTTTTGATAGGGGAAATTAAATTAAATTTTAAGCCCTGAAAAAATAAAAGAAAAGATTCCCCCTTAAGAAAGAAAAATTTTTATAAATAAATTTTTTTTTTTTTTTTAAACAATTTTTTTGGGGTTAAAAAGTTCCGTAGAATTTAAGATCCGGGTTTTAAAAAATTTTTTCCAAGGACTTGTTTGTTTGTTTAAAAAAAATTTTTTATTTTTTAACAAATCCCTACCCCGTTCCCGTTTAAAAATTTTTTGGTTTTCTAAAATACCCTTTTAAAAAATGGGGTTTTTAAGTTTTGAATTCCTTGAAAAATTTTTTAAAAAGGTAAAAGGGGCCCGAATTTTTTGGGAAAAAATTTTTGGGAATTTGTAAAAACCCAAAAATTTTCCGTTCCCCCCTAAACTTTTTTTCCCACGAGCCTTCCTGTACCGGATATAGGGGACATAACGGACGACTCTGGAAAAACGTTTTTTTTTTGTAACTTTTAAAATACTAAGCGTTAAATTTTAAAATTTTTTTTAAATATGGTTAAATAAATAAGTCTTCTTAAAATGAACCCAATTAAAACATATTTGGCTTATTTAGTTTGCCAGGGACGGACCAGCTCTGCCAAAAAAAGCAATTTTTTTAAAACCCCGTATGATAAAGGCTTAATATTTTTATTTTGGAAAAGCTTAAAACCCTTTAAAATAAAAAAAAAAGGTATTCTTAAATGACATCGATAAAATTAACTGTTTACGAGAAATAAAATATCTATTTATGTTTGGTATTTTTTTACATTATACAGGTTGTTTCCTAATTGTACGTTAATATTTAAGGAGGCAATTTTTGGGTCTATTTTAAGAAGAAAACTTCATATGTCCTAAACGTCTTAAATTTTGAAATACAGGGTGGTAAAATTTTTAAAATAAAAAATTTATTTTTAATAGCTGTAACACCCTAGATATTTTAATGAAATTTGGCATATATGTACTTTGTATCAAGAAGCATTTTTTAGTGTACATTTTTTTTTTACTTGCCAAAATAGGCCGGTTAAATTTTGTACGAACGCCACTGGTGAAAATAAAACCAAATGTGGTACACTTAAAAATGCCTCTTGATACATAGTAGATTTATGCCAAATTTCTTTAAAATATCTAAAGTGAAATTACAGATATTAATAATAAATTATTTTTTTTAAAGATTTTTCCACCAACCAAAAACTTAAAAGTTAGGGGTTTTGGGCATATGGGTTTTTTTTAAAAAAAAATTATTTCCCAAAAAAATTTTGGGCAATTTGCCTCCCTTTGGAAAAAATTTAAGTAAATTTTTAGTTTTCTATTTTTCCCAAAGATTCCCAATTTTTGGGGACACCCTGTATTTAAAAAGGGATATATTACACATATATTTTATAGGTACCACCCTAAATTTAAAAAAAAATGCGGTATCGAAGCGTAAATGTTTCTGTAAAGTCACGCCGCGCGCCTTCTATATTCTTTAATAGTGTGGAAGCCATTCTTCAAAAAAGCGGTCAAGCAAAACCCAGTATTTAATTACAATACGTTTATCAAGTTGACTCGCGCATTAATAAATATTTCATAAATTTACGAACGAGGAAGCGGGTTCTAGTAAATTTTAACCGGTAATTTATTTCAAATGTTCACAACAACAATTTTATGCACAGCTGGTGTCCAAGTAATACATGTGTAAGTTTCGAAGAAAGAATGGAAATTGACAATAAAATGGGAAATTAATTTTTTGAATACAAAGGATGGGATGCTATTCATTCGGTTTAAATGGGCAGATTTATTGTTTTTTGATTGTTTATGTTTTTAAATGTAGTGAGCTTCATTGCTTCTGGCATAAATTTATAAATATAATGGAAATAATATTACTAATTCAGTTTGACCTTACTTTATTTCATATTACAGTCCACGAAGTCTGAGAGCCTAAATAATAACGTTCGTTTTTTTCATTTCCTAGGAAATTCAATGTAGATGCATAAAGCCCGGAAGTTTGACAAATTAGGTAAAACTTTAAAAATATTAAATAATATTTACTCATAATCTGGTTTAAATTTGATTCTGAATAATGTAGAGATGGACACATTAGCAAATAGACGATTTTTTACAATGGAAAAAGTAATACAGTTCCTATTTTTTAAAGATGCAAAATTAAAATAAAATTCATAAGGGATTATTGAAAATGTATAAGGGCTCTTTTCTTTTTTTAGAACTGTAGAAAGATGGTTACAGAAATGAAACTTGATCATCGAAGATGATCCAGGTAAAGAACGCCCAATGAGTGCCAACGACACCAGAAATCGCAGCAAAAATACGGGATATGGTTTTGAATGTCGTCGATTAACAGAAAGAGATTAGTAGAAGGACTAAGGATTTTATTTCGCATAGTGAAATAAGGGGCTAAAGCTTTGGGTTTTACAAAGCTGTATACACAATGGATGCAACATTCGCTAACAATGGAACCAAAACACATTCAAGGGCGACTTTTTAGCATTAAGGGCGTTTTAAAAAGAATAAGAATGATTGTGTGCATTGTTTTGTTATTCTGAATAGAACTTGAGTCTACCATCATGATCCTAAATCAAAAAAAGAGGTCAATGGGTGGTATGAATCCAGTACTTGGGCTCCAAAGTAAGTTAGCGTCCAGAAATCGGTGAAGAAGATGTTAGCATCTTTTTTATAATGCGAATTAAATTTTGTTAGTAAATTATCTCCAAACAGGCTTACAATCTATGTCTTCTTTTTCTTATCCTTCTCTAGGAGCCGTCTTGATTTACTACCGGAGGCAGCGCAGCGTCTTGGGCTTTTTGTGCCTAATCTCCCATTATTTTTTTTACCAATCCTCCCATTAGTCTTGTTCCTTTTACAAGTCTGTATAACCCCGAGACAGGTTGGTTGATATATTCCTGTGGGCTCATTTTCGGTTGCTCAAATCATGCCTGTCTTTTGTAATTCAGCGCTTCACATTCGCACAGTATATGCACAATCTGCAACTTGGTTTATTGTATAACGTATCTTGTGTAGGTGCCCTCTAAGGTTATGATACCCTGTTAGCAACCCTACTGTTATGCAAAGGCTTTTCCTACTTTGTCTGAGTAGTCCTTCCTTCGTTCTTTTGGATAAGCCTTTTATGAAGCTCTTTCCATGTCTAATTCTACTGAGGTTTCCCCAGTATTCCTAGTGTTTGTTTCGAATCCATTTCCTGATTTGCCCTCGTGCTGTGGTTTTGGTCACCCCAAGGGCAGGTTCTGGCCCAAAGTATGTTGTGGATGATCCCTCTCCCGCTAGCTCATCCGCTTTTTCGTTGCCTTCTATTCCCGAATGTCCTGGTACCCACAAGAGAGTTACTCTGTTGTGTTCTCCCAGGACTCCCTTTTTTTAACATTCCCATGTCAGCTTGGACTTATCTTGGGGTTTACTAGTGCCCCCAGTGATGCTTGGCTGTCTGTTGTTATGCAGATCCTTTTGTTTTTATAAGCCCTTCTGTTTTTTTTAATGACAGTGCAGTAAAGCAATCTATGTACTAAAGTTCCTTTTTATGGTGCCATACAGACCAAAACTTTTACTTTTTTAATTTAAGTGAAATTTCAACAATAATCAAACGTGTTTAGTTAGAGTTTAATCATCTTTAAAATGTAATTAAAGATAATGTAGGGATAGGCGAAATTACGTTATTAATAGAGCAATTATTTTAATTAACCATATTTGCAATACCTGCGTTTTGTTCACCTACGTATCCGTTAAACTGAAATCGGGTCGTCCGTAATAGTAATTTGAAACATTTTGCTTAATTGCATAAACCCTTTCGGGCTGATATCGAGTTTATCCTAAACATCCAAATTTCGACTAATTTCTTACCCCTTTAACATTTATGTAACAGGATTAAAAACATGCAATTAAAATAAGGCGAGGTTTTACGGAGAACGTAAAACAATTAATTAATGAAAGTAAATATAAATATACAGGTTGTTTAGAAAAACATAAGACATTGCTTAATGGGAGGTTTCTTGGCTAAAAATAAGATGAAAATTTTATATAAACATAGCCATAAAACGGATCCATTTTTAAAAAATATGATGTGAGAGAAAAAAAATCAGAATTTGGATTTTTTATTTATTTTTAAATCGGGTTTTTCGTTTTGAATATAACTTGTAGCATTGACCGAAATACATTTCTGATGATAAACATTTGTTACTATTTTCGACCAAAGGCGCAGTGTCAGGAACTTTTTTTACATTTATTGCACCATAACTGACCATTTCTGCATAAAAAAGGTACTCATCAATTAACTTGATAAATTTAACGCTTTGCAAGATATTTTAATTTTAAAATAAGGAAGATAAATATTTAAAGTTAATGATAGTCCAAATTTAAAAAAATAATAATTTATTGTTAATAAAATAAGCATTAAATGTATTAATTCAAGCAGGCGTGGACACTCCAAACATTTTCTGTGAAAATTACTATAGTCTTTTTTATGTTATTATTTTTATGCCATGCAAGTTTAAAATTAAAATATCTCGAAACCCGTTTGTTTATCAAATTGACCCCAGAGTGTTTTTTGTATAAATAAGCAGAAAATAAGTAACAGGTAATAAATTTTTAATAAAATTAATACCAAAATAGTTATGACGAAATAATGGTAAAAAAAAAACAAATAAAATGACCCTTAGATACGCCAATGATCCATAATAGTAGCAAAGTTTATCATTTTTGGTCAATGTTCTGGCTGTAACTAATTTATTTAAATTAAAAAACCCGTTTTAAAAATTCCAAAAATGTTTTTTACATGTTGTATAAAAAAAAATGGGGCCTTTTTGAGGCTATGCTGACATGAGGAAAAGTGTCAATAAATCAGTGACAGTCGGTATTTGAAAAAAAATATGAATTATTCAATCGACGAAGAATATCCATTTAAGTGGTATTATGCGGGAAACAGTTTTAGAGCAGTATCTGAAATGTTTTCAGTTTATTTCCCCAACAAGCCCATTCCTTCCATTTCAACTATTAAACGTATTGTCAGTAAGTTCAAGTCCAAAGGTACCGTAATAAATAATTGTAAATGTTCAACTCAGAATATCGAAAATAGAGCCGAAGAAAAAAAGAACAGAGATCTTATTATTCTACTGAGTGAGGAGGAAAACAAAATGGTTAGTACGAGGGTTCTTGGGCAAGAGGTAAATAAACATCATACAACGGTATTGTAAACTTTGAAAAAACACAAATATTATTCGTATAAATTCAAAAAACATCAAAAGCTGCAGGAAGGACATGAAGGGCAAAGAATGTCATTTTGTTTTGACATGATAGAAAAAGCAAATAACAATACGAATTTTTTAAGAAATATCTTATTTTACCGATGAATGTACATTCACCCTCAACAATGAACCAAATGTTCGGAATTGCCGGTATTGAAGCCAAGAAAATGAACATCGCTTTGTCCTTACTCGGACACAATATCCCCAACCCTTTTTATTTTTATTGAGCCACAATAGACCGATCGGTCGCGGTGGAAGTGTGTTTTACCCACTCACTTTAAACCTACCTACTTACCCTTTTTTATGGACTATAACCTGACGGCAAAAAACTTAGACTTATTTCAAAATCATATTGGACCCGCCTTGGAAGAAGTGGTTCCGAAAGATCAAATGATCTGGAACCAAATGGATGGTTGCCCCGCCCAAAATGCCCGTATGGTTAGAGAGTGCCTGGAAAATGCTTTTAACGGCAATATTATTAGTCCACGGTACCGGATACTTTGGCCAGCCAGGTCACCTGATCTTTCACCGAATGACTTGTTTCTATGGGATTACTTTAAAAGTGTCATTTATAAAAGGGTAAAATTTAAGAATCTAAACCAGCTACAAAACGCTATTTCGATAGAATGTAATAAAATTTTGCAATATCAACTTAGCAACGTTAGAAATGAATTTTATAATCGGTTGGGATATTGTTTAGCTGTTTATGGGGGGTTGTTTGAACATTTGATTAATTAATGCTTTTATGTAATTCTCTATTATTTTTAAAAAAGTTATTGTATTTTATTTCATTTTATTTTTCCACACCTAGTAAAATATTAAAAATTCAGTTCTCTCTTTTTTCGGATCAATTTTCAATCTTTTGAGTTAAAAACTTACAATTATTTATTGCGATGGCTTTGAACTCGAATTTACTGACAATACCTTTAATGGTTGAAATGGACCAGATAGGCTTAATGAAAAAATAAATTGAAAACATTTCAGATACTACTATTGATTTAATAAAGTTCTAGTATGATAAAATTATATTTTTTAAGATCGATAGTAATAATTGTTATTAATTAAACTTAATTGTTACATTAAAAAAAAAGTTAGTAATAAAAAAATAATGTGTCTTTTACTTTGAATGTAATGGTTGTGAGATTGATGAAACGAAAAAAAAAACATTCCTTGTATTCGGCTGTACAACAAGTCTTATAATGACAAGTCTTATAACAAATTGTTTCCTGGTGGCTGGTGTCTGTTTGGTTTTAGTTTTACCTGAACCGAAAATTTGGTAATTTTGCAATTGCATTTAATTGAATAATTCAAGATTCGCTTATTCATATTTTTTTGTTACCTATGCTTTATCTTCTTTGGTTAAGCAGGGGTCTCCAAACTACGGCCCGAGGGCCACATCCGGCCCGCGGACAGATTTTGTCCGGCCCGCGGAGAGCTAGCATACTTGAAAACTCCTTTTAGAGAACAAATAATTTTTATAGCAAATTAAATTTAGTTTACTGAAGTATTCTTATATTATGTTGAATAATTTTTAATATGATATCTACATTGATATGGTCATGGGCTAACTCCGCTAACTCATAACATTCTTGTAGGCTTATTGTTATTGTTTTTGTGATAAGTTGGATAAAGAAACACGAATTGTAATGAGTAAAGACATGTATAATATGCAGAAAATTTAACTTCAGTATATAATAACTAACAAATTATTGAAATGAATCCAACTAACATTTTATACATTTTAAATAATCACATAACTTATAAAAAGACATAATGACATATGAAATACTAATGAGATTTATGTAATTGAGATTTTCCACTGACAATAGTTTGTAGTTGTGGACTAATTTTACTTGTACCAATTATTAAAAGAATTTAAGATGCTCATCAGTTAATTTCGATCTGTAAACATTTTTTGTGTACTTCAATTTGGAGAAGGTTTTCTAACACAAATAAGTAGTACCAAAATTTATGCAAATTATCAAATTGTGTCAGTGGAAGACTCTTATAAAATTCCAACACAGATGTGTTTGATATTTGTTCTTAATTATATCACTGCATTGTAGATCAATCATTTCCATTTGAAGTTCCGGGGCTAGGGTTTCAATGTCAGTATCAAAAGGATTCTAAAAAATCTTAATTTGATTCGCAATAGCATCAAAGTCCGAGAAACGAGTATCAAAATTTATCTTCAAAAGCACTCAAAGTTTCGATTGCATAATCGATAGGAAACTCAGTCTCAGTAGTGTGGCTGAATATTTCAATGTTTTAAAATGTGAAAAACATTTACTTCGTAGTTGTGATTGAAACAGTCTCAATTTCTTCCGGAATGATTTGATATTAGTGTATAAATCAGGAAGATGCTGGTTTTCTCCTTGCAATCCCAAATTCAGTTCGTTCACATGTTTTGTCAAATCAACATAGAATGCTAACTTCCACAGCCATGCGTTGTTTTGTAATTCAGTAAGAGGGCGATGCTTTTCATTCAAAAAAATTTCGATCACTGCTCGAAGTTCAAAAGCGCTGAAGGACTTTCCCACAACTAAGCCAGCGTACGGCAGTATGATAAGGTAAGTCAGTTTCTCCAATCTCTTCAATAAATTGTCGGAATTGTCGGTGATTCAGCCCAAACGATCTGATAAAATTAACAGTTGATATGACTGGTTTCAGAACGTCAGACATATCCAAACATTTTCCGCACAAAAGACTGTTGATGAATGATACAATGTAAGACTAATGGTTTTGAACCACCGTCATTTTCTACAGCCTTTGACACAAGAGCGACCACTCCTTTATCTTTCCCACTCATGTTTTTGCCTCCATCAGTTGTATTACATTTCAAGTTTTTCCATCAAGGTTCTTTTGATTAATGGCCATTTCAACTCCTTTAAAAATATCTGTACCAGTAGTTGTGCCATGAATACTATACATATCAAGAAGTTCTTCGTGCACTTCATAGCTTTATCTACTCCTCGAATATAAATCAACACCTGAGCAGTATCTGACACATCCGTTGACTCATCCAAGGCCAAAGAAAACTCTCACTCAAATGTCCATTTTGTCGAACAGTTGAAGGATATATTTTCATGATGTTTTCACCCTTGAGCCACAATGTTTGCTGACATACTGACAGTTTTTAATAAATTTACCTTTTCAGGGCACATTTCTTCGGCTACTGCAATTATGCATTCTTTGATCATTTCTCCATCGGTGAATGGTTTTCCACGTTTTGCAATTTCAAGAGCCACACAAAGCTGGCACGAGTTGCGCCTCTTTTCAGTTTTGAGTTTTGTAAATGAAGATTGCTGCGATTTCAATCCGCCTGCATAGCTTCGAATTTTTCTGTCCGCAAACTTCCTGTATATTTTGAGTAATTTTGAAAATGTTTTGTTTCATAATGACGTTTAATGTTATATTCTTTGAGAACGGCTATGCTTTCATTGCAAATCAAACATAGCGCCTTGTTACTGGACTCAATTACGAAATACTGAATGTTCCACTGATCTTTGAATTTTCTGCATTCACTATCAATTTTTTTCGCTTCTTTTCCATACTACTAATTCACAAAAAAAAGCAAAAATTTAAAAATTCAAAATACTGTTATAAAGATGTCTTAAATTAAAAAACGCACAAACACGTTTTAAGGAGGTATGAAATTTTTTTATTTAACAACAGTGAAAGAAACTGACTTGTGGTTGCGCCAAAAACCTTCTTATATTTCCCAAAATTACTGCCACCAAAAAGTGAGTGGAAGACACCAAATTTTCCCAAAACCCAAAACGAGTTAAAATTCTGTACGTGCTATTGGCGCCATCTGTTAGCGATAGAAGGTCTACCTATTTCCGCTTGTGTCCACCAGATGTCGTCCCCGTTACCCCCCCTTGGCTCGTACTCTCCCGACTAATCTAGAAATTACAAAAATTGACAGGAAAATTAATAATATGCAGTTTTCCCCGTTTTGAAAATTTTTAGTCCGTTTGGGGGGGCCCCTTTTAAAACGTTGTTATTTTTCGGTTTTTTTTTCATCATTGGACTATTTCATTTTACCACCGGCAACAATGATAATATGGTTTTGGCCCTCGGAACTTACTGGAGTAATCAGTATGGCCCTAAGGCTGGAAAGTTTGGAGACCCCTGGGTTAAAGTGTAGTTTCAAAATTTTCGTTTTTAAAAATTTTTCCTATTCGCGGCCCAATTTTTTTTTCTGCAAAGTTGAGAAATACCAACTATGTTTAAACTTTAAATTGTTTATACAAATCTTTTAAAAAAGTGACAAATAAGAAAAATGTACGCTCTGTTTGCTCTAAGAAACTTACTATGTACCCTGGTATAGCTTTTTTCGGCTTAACGTATTTGACAAAAGATATTACCTCTTATATTAACTGGTGTATTCCTATTGAATTAAGAGACTGCCTAAAATAATAATAAGACCAAAGAGCAGACCACCCTGTACATAAATATTAAGACAAATACTTTGGCGTTAATCTTTCACTGCTTTAAAAAATACTATGCTAATATTTAATTTAACTTTGTAAGTTGGAACACGTTTAATGGGACTCGCAAACAATATTATAAGTTAACAAAGAGTTTTATTTGTCTTTTTGTCTTTAACAACCCGGGGGAACTTTAAATGAATTGTGTTTTCAATATTGAATCATCATTCAATTACATTCTAGGCAGGAACTTGCAATGAAGTAATTAGTTTTCAATTGGTTAATTAAATTTTTAATTCAATTAAAACTAATAAAGGCAATTTCTTTTGTTAATATAACGTTGTTTAATTAAGTCCTCATGATTATTACCAAAATTAGCAGTGAGAAGCGAAGTTAAATTTGATTACAGGATATACAATAAAAGTCAAAAAAAAAATTTTTTTAAAAAAAAAATTTTTATTTTTTTTAATTTAAAAAAAAATTTTTTTCCCCCAAAAAAGGGCTCTTTTTTTTTAAAAAATTTTACTTTTTGTGCCGGGTTACAAGCGTTTTTTTAAAAATGGTTTTTTTTTTTTAAACGGGAAAACATTAAATAGGGGTTTTAAAATTTTTTTTAAAGGGAAAAAAAATTAAAAAATTTTTTAAAATTATTAATTTTAAAATTAAAAATAAAAAAAAAAATATATATATATATATATATATATATATAAAAATAATTTTATTTTTTAAAATTAAAAAAAAAATTTAATTTTAAAATATAAATAATAAAAATTTTAAAAAAAAAAAAAAAAAAAAAAAAAAAAAAAAAAGGGGGCCCGTTATTTATTAAAATTTGGGAACCAAAACAAAGAATTTTTTAAATTTCTTTTTTTATCTACCTTTTTAAAAAAAAATAATTAATATTTTTTTTTTAAGGAAAATCACCTTTAAAAATGTTTAATATTTAGTGCCTAACCGAGCTGAAACTAAATTTTTTTTTTTTTTTAACCCCTAAATGTTTTAAAAAAATCTACATCTATTTAGCAATATATCCTATAGGGTGCCCCCAAAAATTTTCTTTTTTTCCCATATTAATAATGATTAAAATCAATTTTTTTAAGTAAAAATCCCCTTTTTTTTAAAAAGAAATAATTATTTTTTAAAAAGTCCATACATATTTCTATACCCATCTGCCACCGTTTTTTAAATACAAAGGGGAATTTTTTAATTTTTTTTCCCTTTTTTTAAAAATTATTTAAAATAAAATTTATCGACTTAAATTTAAATTTACCTGGTGGCCATAAAAATTTTTCTTTTTTAAAATTCTCTGGGAATAATTAAATAAAAAATTTTTTATTTTGTTTGATTAATGGGGGAAAAAATGTTAAAAATTAAATTTTTTCTTATTTTTTAAAAAACGGTGGCAAGGGGGGTAAAAGGGGTGTGGGGCATTTTGTAGGTGGGGGATTGGTCTTTTAAAAAAATGGGATAAAATACAGTATTTTTTTTTAAAAAATTGGGTTTTTTAAAATTTAAAATTTAAAATAAAAATAAATTTTTTTGGGGCACTAAAAGGGTATATTGTTTTTAATTCTTTTGATTTTTAAAAAAAATTTTTCCCAACCACAAAAAATTTTTTATTTAGCTCGGGTTTGGCACGAAATTAAAACCCCTTTTTTTAAAATGGTGATTTTTTTTAAAAAAAAAAGTGATTTTTTTCTTAAAAACGGGAAGAAAGGTTTTAGGAAGATGTTAATAAAACTTATTAAAATTTTTTTTAAACCCCCAAAATGCAATAAAAAAAAGGGGGGGTTTAAAATTTTAAAAATTTCAATGTTGCCGTTGGTTTTGGTTTTTATCTGGCAAGCTACTTGCCAAAATATTTTTAAATTATTTTATTTATTTTAAAAATTTAAAATTTTAAAAAAATATATATATATATATATATATATATATATATATATATATATATATATATATATATATATATATATATATATATATATATAAATTAAATATAATATTATTTTTTAGGGGTTCTTGGGGCCAATATAATTCTAAAAAAATAGTTTCTTGGGCTTTGGGGGTCTCAATTAAACAAAAAAAAAATTCGTAGAAAAGGGATGTTTTTTTCTAATTGACAAAAAAAATTGGGGTTTTTTCCAAAAAAGGTGGAAACCTCGGGGAAAAAAAATCCCATTTCCCCTTTTTTGGGGGGGTGGTTACTTTTCCTTTTGCCAAAACACGACGGGGAAAGGGTACCAAGTCCCAAAACAAAACCATAAAAGTAAGAAAAGATTCAAAAACTCTGGCGCCATCTAACATGATTTTTTGGGGGCCTGTCTACCTAGGGGGGACTGTTAACTTTTTAAAAATTTTTATTTTTAACATCAATATGCTTTCTGGGTTGTTGGGGAATTGTCTGTTAAATGGCCCCGAGTCATTTGAATTTTTTTTCCCCCTTTTTGTAAAAAGGGTTTTGGGATTTTAAAGGCCCCCTTTTCAGTCTGTTTTTGGGTTTAGGGTGACCATAAAAAGGGGGCTGTCCCGGGCTTAGCCTAAACCCCGGGGGTTTCCCCCCTTTTTAAACCCCCCTTTGGTCGTTAGCAAAAAAAACCCCCTTACTACTAATTTTTTTTTTTTTAAAAATTAAAACCATATCCCCCAAAAAATTTTTTTTTTTTTTTTTTTTATTAATTAATATATATATATATATATATATATATATATATATATATATATATATATATATATATATATATATATATATATATATATATATATATATATATATATATATGTACAGTTCTGTTGGGGAAGATATTGGCTTAGCTCTTTTCGCCTTTGATTCGGCGGAGAAAATTTTTAAAATGTTGCTTCAAGGATATTCTAAAAAAGGCAAAGCCGCGGGGCCGCCGATCTGGAAACACCTTCGGTCAAACGACAAAGCCGTGAGGCAGTCGAAATCCGATCGTTTGGTGCCAGAAATTTCAGTTTGGTCCAGTGCTTCATGCAAAGAAGAAATCTCAGCTTTTGCTTTGAGAAAACTAACTGTTCTATATTTTCGAGAAATTATGCAAAACGACGCAGAATTTTCTTTGGAGTCCGTAATGTCATTGAGAATTATTTTATAAAATAAAAAGGAACTAGCTAACTGTTGATACACCTAATAGTTACAACGCCTGTTCATCTATGTCTAACATAATTTAGAGAACACAAAAACCTTTTTTTAATTAACTAACTTTCCGCCTTTCTAGGTTATGATAAACTAATCCAACAACTGTTATAAAATCAGCATTTGTGCGTATGAGCATCACATAAATTTTAGCAATCCTTCTATTAAAATTTATTGTCAGTATCAAACGCAAGTGAAAGTACTATTTCCAAAAATACTATGAAAATTTTCGGGGGTAATACCACGAGTGTACATGACCAAATCGACTCATTTTGACTTATTTTGACGTTTTTAATTGACAATACAAACAAGTTCGATTGTTCTGTGTTTGTAAGTAAGTGAAAATACCAGTTGTATAGGCAACGCAAAATTTTCACTGAAATGTTTTGATTTTTAACGTGTCTTATGGGAAAATTATACATGAGTAAAATACTCATCAAATTTTTTGTGATAATTTTCGCCATAAATTTCACTAGAATTTTTGTATGTGTAAAACGGTTCTAAGGCAAAAAACTTAATAAAAAATGTCATTCGCTCTGCTGCTAAAACTGTATTAATAATAATTTATTTACCAAAACGAAAGACTTTTAAATTTTTTAGTCCAATTCTGTTCCAGATTTTTTAATTTGTCTTTTCGTTCTTCGTTAATTTTAATTGTCCTTTAAAAAGTTATCGCAACGTGAACGTCAACTGCTAAGAATTTTCTTACATCGACTTAGTAAAAATTAATTATCATTTTGTTTTACTCTGGGTTTTAATTGACATTATCTTAATTGGTGAATAACCAACTGTCCGGCTCATTTTCGTCTTAAATTAAAATCTCGTTTATTATCTACATTTTTAAACATTCTACCGTCAGCGGTAAATAACAAAGGATAGACAAGAGCTTTAAAAATCTAAGTGAGTTAAGAACTGCAGTATTTTTTTATTTACGTAATAAAAAAAGGTAAAACTTTACGGAATTAACAATATCAATTACACAGTCATACAAAAAAAGTTGGGTATACTTTTCATAAGACCTATGTTTATTATATAAAGGGTGAAAATAAATAAAAATTAACTAAGAATAACTGTCTTTTTTTACATTCAACGTTACATTTTTATCTAAAAAGACCTACAGAATCCAAATACATCAGAACGAATGTAGCATGTGCAGTTTTTTTCTAAACTCAGAAATCTTCAAATCTTCAAAGGATATGGATCTTCCTGAATCTATTACGAATCTGAATCAGATTCTGAAAGTTCAAGATGATGGATCAAAAATGACGGATGTGTTTTTCAAGATGGCGAATAAGTTTTTCGAATATCAACGGAATTAAGCCAAATTTTTTATAAAGTGGTTTTTGAGGTTGCTAATTCCGAAAGTTAAGTCAAATTTTTAACATTTCTGATGGCGGATCCAATATGGTGGATACAACAGGCTCAAACAACTGACTGAAGACAAATTTGATATATGAGATTGATTCTGGTTTTATTATGTTCATTTTTTAAAAGTGTTATTGGCTAATTGAAACTTTGTTGAGGATGTTGGGCCCATCGCTGGAATTTTATATACTTCAAATTTGAAACCTTGGAAATGTCAAATTTGTCTTTTATCTGTTGTTTTTTCATATTTTATCCAACATATTGGATCCTCCATCATGAAAATTTTAAATTTAACTTCAGATTTGGAATCAGCAACCTTAAAAACCAACTTCTTAGTTTTGGCAATGCTTTATTTCAAACATATTTTTTTTAATGTTTTGCCATATTTAATGTGTAGTTTTCTACAAAATCAAATTGGGTTTTAAAATTTGCTCACATGTGAGGCAAAGTTTGATGTAGTGCAAAAATATCAAAATTATCAGGTGCACCTAAAATTGTACATAAGGACCAAAAATAGAAAAACTTTTTCTATATTTTCAGAAATAAGCCCACTTTAAAAAAAAATAAAAGACAGATAATGCAAATCACAAACCACTATTTTTTTAGTTATTTTTATCTCGATGCAAGTAAATATTGATGTCAAAGTCATATGTTATATAAAGTTATTAAGAAAAAGAATCCCATGTGTTGAGTACTTCCCTAGTAAACTATATGTAGACAGCGCAAAATAAATATCTAGGTTTACAATAGGATAATTAAAAATACCAGTATTATTTTAAACAGATAGAAGATAATTTAATTTTAAAATATTTTATCCAATTTTTTCTATAGAAAATTACACATTATTCCTTAATAGCAAATAACTTTCATCGTTTGCTGAAAATATATTTAAAAGTTACCTGAACGAACCAATGACAAATTATATTCAATATAAATGAGCGAAACTCTAGTGTGGTAACCGGAACGTATTAAAAATAGTTCCTTTACATGCAAGGAAGAAATATGGACTACTAAAAGCGTTTGATCTGTTTACTGCCTCCAGTTAAATATTTATGTGAAAAATTTGCATGTTTTTGCAGTTTTGGCTAAAATGAAACAAAATAAATTAGTTTCTGTCCGAAACAAAAAATATATTCCCGCCATTATATGGCGAGTCCGTGGTAAAACTAAAATAAATTCGTGCGTTTTAATTAATTTAAATGAAAAGAGGTCAAAAAGTAATTTAGTTGCCCTAAAAGGTTTTTAAAAGCAGCGAGCTATTTAGTGCGAAATAGAAAAAGTTAGACCTTTTGTCTTGCTTAAAAGGCTTTTAGGCAAAATTTACGCTCTAGTTC
>JAHBCN010016480.1:0-19438 GCA_019359885.1 Listronotus oregonensis
AAACTATAATAGTAGACGCTTGTAATAAATACGTATATTCACTGAAATGCACGTTTAACACTAAAAGAAGCAGGTACGTAAACGACACCACGCGGACAAAAGAATAGCCAGATGTTATTCAAGGCCATACAAGTAGGGGGGATTCTGTAAGGGACTGGCGTTCTGTTGAGAGTATATATTTTCTTCGAATAGTATAATGTATACATATAAGAGACACAAGTAGGCATTTCTGCTTGTTGAGTACCTGAATATGTATGTACGTGGCATATATGTGCATATTATGTATAACGTTATTCTTACAAGCGCAATATCTGGGAAATGGTAGGTCTTACAGAAAAAATCATAAGGACCATTTTTATAGAGAATTTTGAGATCTACAACTTTGCTCTGAGGTACTTTTTTGATAAAACTTAGGATTTTCGAGAAGAATCCAAAAAACCTAAAATTTTGACCTTTGGGCCCGAATAAGTCCCTTAGCACACATGGGACCGATGGGGAATTTTGACACTTTCTTTTTTACGGTAAAACTAAGGTGTTTACGGAAATTTGGCTCTGTCGGACTTTTCTTTATTTCATCACTATTTTTATGTCTAAATTGACCGGACTATCGTGGAAAGGTCTCAAGATAACAAAGAAGAAAAGTTAAAAAAATATGCAATATATTTATTGAAAATAATAAACAATAATCGTTTATCGCGTTAAATCGTTTTATTGTTAATTAATTACATTTAAAATAATGCATACTTCCTATCGTCATAATATACTTAAATTACCATGTACAATGCAGCTATTTGTTGAGAGACTTTAGTTGTCATTTAAAAACATGAAACTCTGGAATGTCTCGCTGTCAGAAGATACAGAAGTAGTGTAGAAATAGTTGACTTTTGCTATTGTTTATAGGTTCGAGTAAAGTATGTAAAGTTGGACAGCTTGTGTCTGTATCTTAGTAACTTTTTTTATAAAAAATCGTGAGGTATGCAATTTGTTTTAAGCAAAAACTTTAAACAATTGCTGAGGGCGCACCGATAATCTGATTCTTATTAAAAAAATGAGTTTAAAAGTATGAAATATCTATTATATGTGCAAAAATCTAGTATAAGTCAAAAATATACTGGCCCCTGCGGACTTTCTTCGCCTTTTTTTTCTAGTAATGTGAAAAAGAATGGAAAAGTCTGGAATTAGCTTAAAGAATTCTTTTACTACAGGATGCAATAAAAGTGCAAAATGGATGACTCCAGCGTCCTCATGATGTCCACAATGGCCTTCGGAAAGGGAAAAAACTAAGGTAATTTATTTCAAATAAATTATTAACCTAAATAAAAATATTTCTAAGTTGCTACATTTCTACAACTAAAAATAGTTTTAAAGTACGTAATACTATTTTTGAAATTTAATTACATTTGTTTTAAATCACTTGGTTTCTAAAATTTCTTAAATACTTCTACATACTTTAAGCATTTAAATTTATCTAAACTACTACAAGTACTAATCTTTTGGTACCATTATTTTCATTTTTTTTCATTCATTTTTACTTTAAGTAAAATACTGAATACTTTATATTTTTTTTTAAAAATCTTCCTATTACTGCAAGTTTAATAAAAACAAATTTATTATTTATAATTTTTATATTTATATTATTTTTTATATATATATATATATATATATATATATATATATATATATATATATATATATATATATATATATATATATATATATATATATATATATATATATATATAATATATAGTGATGGGAGGAAGAAATTAAGGTGAGTATTGCACACGTAAAAAAAATTTTAAAAAAATATAGTTTTATCCGATTGCATTTGTTTTCAAATCATAGCGTAATCAAAATATTTTAAATAGTTTTACCGCTTCTTATCACAAATGCTGTAGGTATCGATTGTTTTTTAGAAAATTTTGTTTGTAATTACACTATATTTTGAAAACAATTGAGAATCTTAAGAACATATGGGTTTTTTAATTATTTTTTCGTTACAATACACCCGGTTTTGGGGCGTTCCCCCATCCCTTTTTCAAGACTTACCAAGTTTTTTAAAAAAAAAAAAGTTATTTTTTTATTTGGTGGATTTTTTTTAACAGACTATGTAATCAAGGAGTGTTCGCAAAACTAATTATAATGTCTGTGTAGTGAAAAAATGGCTAGAAGGTCTTCGAGTAAGTAAAGAATGTTGTTTATTAAAAAAGGGTCTAGACTCGTAAGTTTGCCAGGTGACCTTGCCTTATCCCAAAGTTCATAATAACTAAGATAAAGGGGGTCAAACTTTTATTTTTGTTTTCTTTTTTATAATAATTTCTTAACTAGATGACATGGGGACAAAATTGGGGTCTGGGGGGTTTTTCAGGAGAGAATTAAATTCATCCATGTTTTAAGTTGTGTAGAGGGCGCCAGCTACGACCTACAGCACTTGTTTTAGATGGCCTAACTTTTTGTAAGTATATTAACCTGTTTATTAAAAAATTCCTTTACTATGATTCCCTCTGCTCAAAAATGTATGCCTTATTTAAGTCTCTAGAAGCCACTACTTTCAAGATGAATGCTTTAATGGACCGCGCAATTTTTTCTATGGAAAATGGGTTTTGGCCAATTGTTTTGAAACTTTACAAAGTAATAGTTCTCAACACGCTGATCAAAAGTCCTTATGGGGAAAAACCCAAAAAATCTCCTTACCCTCCAAAATCACCCTCAAAAGTCCCCAAATTCCCAGTGACCTTTGAGGGTGATTTTGGGGTTGGAGGAGTTTTCGGGTTTTTTGCCCGTGGAGACGCCAGCGGATTATATTGCAAAAAAAAATGACCAAAATCCATTTTTCAAATATCGTTAAAATGGTTGGAGGCAACTTTCTAGACAACTACCAAAACTTGTTTAAAAAACTTAAGGAAAGACAGAAACATACTATACAGCAAAAAAACGAGTAAGTTTGTTTTCCTCTGCAAATGAAAGTCGTTCGGCAAGGGGAAATTTGTTTATCACCTTGTTGGTTGGGATTCACACATTTGTTACTTAAATAGCAATGTTAATAAAATGATCTAAAAAAAAATAAATATGCAATAATGTGCCTTTAAAAAACCAGTATTGGGTTAGTAATAAAAGGCCCGAACGGGAATTGCCTTTTTGTCCGCTTGCCAACAATACCCTTCATGTTGATTTTTTTTTAAAGTATTAGATTTGGCTAAATCACCACCAATTACCAGTGCTTTCCAATGCTAATATGAAAAATACATTGTGGAAACAGTGTTTGCTGGGATTTCTTTAAAAAATACAAATCATATTTTGCCAACTTTTTGATTAATCCATAACTAATTTCTTATTGATCTAATAAATTTTTAACAATCTTAAATTTTTGGATTAATTTTTTGGTTCTTTGTTACTTAAGAACATTTTTATGAATTTTTTTATAAGTTTTGGCAATCCTGACGAAGGGTTGCTAAAAAACTAATCTTTAAATTAATCCCCTCTTTAGTTTAATATTAAGGTATTGTTAATTAACAAAATATATATAAATTTTGGGTTTTAATAAGAATAAACATAAATACCTTAAAAAAATTTAAAAACCATTTATGAATTTAAAAGAAAAATAAAACAATGAGTAACTATTGCAATGTTAATTGTGTAAAATGATATCTAAATTGACTAATGTGTTATACATAGTAAGAAAAAAAATTTATCAGATAGTATTCAATGTATTAAAAAAAATGTTTATTTATTTTTTTTTTTATTTAAAACTATACGCAATAAACATGTTAGAGGGGATTATGTCCTCTATATTTGGGGTATAGGGAAAAATACTGTACAAACTTTTAATTTTTTTTGGCATAAAAATAAGTTGATTTATGGCCGAGGGACAAAATTACCCCAAGGAGATCTTACTAAGAAGTTTAAAAAAAATCCCTTTTAGCATTAGATTTTATTGAACTTAACTAAGAGTCCCCAAAAAAGTGAGAACATTGCATTTCCTTTCATAATTATTATAATACGAATAATAAAAATATATTATTTACATCTCCCCTTTTTCTAGCTCGTGTATAATAAAATGATAGTAGTAATCTTCTTAAATTTTTTGTAAAAGTTGAATCTTCACTATTTTTCCAAAAATTGTAACATCGGGGCCCCGTGTTAAAACTTGCTCAAATTTTTTTTATTTTATGGACATTACAATACAAATTAGTAATTTGTTACTTTGACGAAAAGAAAAAGTAGAGGGCCTAACTTTATGGTCATGAAAGGACAAAATTTTTTTTAAATAATCATGGATATAGACTCATAATTAAACCAAAAAAAAATTATTAATTATGTAAACGAATTTAAATATTCCAAATTTTAAAAAGTAAATATTCAGGCTAGTACAAACTTCTCATATTCAAACCAAGCTCATTTGACTGTTGGCTTTGTTAATCTAAACCTTTAAAAATTGTGTTATCCATCTCTTCAATGGTTTTTAAATATGAAAAGCAATGTCCAAAAGAATTTAAAAAAAACACAAATTTTAAAAAATAGTATGTTATTAAAATTCACCGTTCGTAAATTCTTTTTGGGAAATCTATTTAATACCGCATTTATAATAAAATTAAAACCCATCATCTTTTAAAAAAATCCTTTTTTACATAATGTTTACCAAACGAATTATTTAAAGTTATGAAAAATAAATAAACAAAATATTTCCAAAGGGAACATTAAATTACTTAAGGGATCAGAAAATATAAAATTTCCCTAAACTTAAGAACTTGCCCAAAAAAATTCAGCTGATGAAAAAATTTTTAAAATTTAAGGCACAGTGCCAAAAAAATTGGTAATGCCAATTAAGCCAACAAAAGTTATCAAAATGAATTTTGAGATGCGCTAAACGCAAGGCAAAAAAATGCTTCGGGGACAGAACAGCTGCCCGGGGAAATTTCGTAACTAATACTGCCTGAATAGAGTCTAAATGGTTTCGAAATTGGGAAAAACGAACCCAAACCCGTGATTTTTACTAAAAATACACCGATGCGACTGACTGCGTCAGTTAATATCACTCTATAATCTGGGCCACCACCCACTTGACGGAAAGCCTATCAACTAATCCAATACGCCCATTATGTTGACGTCACCTATTAAGGTAGGTTGGTACTGTATCTAAACAAAGCAGGCTGTCTATTTGAATAAAAGGGGGATTTTTTTTATATTGATTTGTATCTTTTGATCTGAAATAAATTGTGTTTTTTTGCTCTAAGGTATGTAAAAAATGCATTTTAAACATACCTACGTATTTTTTTAAAAAAAACTATTTGCCATTAAATAAGTAAATTGCATAAAATAATGTTTGTTTACCTACCTAACCTTACTTTTAAATTAGATTATTTTCTTAATATAATTTTTTTTTAAAAAAATATTTGTTTTCATTACAGAAAATGGTATTGTGCTGGGCACTAAACTGTAATCATTACAATGTACGAGAAAAGGGAAGTTTTTTCGTTTTCCAAAAAATCCAACAACAAGAAATGCTGGGTAAAACTAACAAGGGGGGAAAATCGAAAAAAGAACAGTTAGGTTTTTTTTTTTTTTTGGTAATAATTCATTCTATTATTGAGTTATATGTTTTTTTTTTTTTACAGAAGAAAGTAGAACCAGGCCCTGGGCCTTTCTTGTGCAGTTGTCAGTTTATAGAGGAAAAAAAAAAATGGACCTACAATATTCCGCCACAATAAAGGAAAATAAAATTTCCAAGCCCAGAGAAAAGAACAAGAACCCACAAAAAAATTCCTCAACAAGTTGCTGGGGAAATAGTCGAGGGTGCCATAATGAAAGATGCAAGGTATGCAAAACTATGTCTTCTGCTTATATGTATTATTTAATTTATACTTCATGCTAATATAATATAATCCAACCATTAGAGATCTGATGAAGAACCCAACCATCCACCTCAACAGAATCTGTAATGGAAAAAATTCGACTCTTGTTGTTGGTTTTTTGGTTTCGGATTTAAAATTTGCTTTTCAACAGGTTTAACAAAGTTTCTTTAAAATTTTTACAAAAAAACCCATGGGTGGAAAAAAAATGGTTTTAAAACATGGTTTTGATTTTTTTTAAAAAGGGCAATTGAAATGGAACAAAATTCCTTTCTTCGAAATAAAAATAAATTTGTTTACCAAACTGTTTAGCAGTTTTACAAATTCGGGAATTATTCTCGACTGTACTGAAGTGTATACCTGTGTCCTCGGTCTATTGGCAAGACAAAAACTTACGTATGTTCCTTAAAAATAGGAATACAGGTAAAGGATTAGTTGGAGTGACTCCCAATGGAATAGTTATATTTTTGTCAGGTTTGTATCCAGGATCAACCTCTGACAAAAAGTTGTTAAATATTTTGGGAATTCTTGATCAATTGGAAGCAGGAGATTTGGTTTTGGCATACACGGGATTTTTGTTTAAAGATATATTGCCACTTGGAGTTATTAACATTCCACCTTTTCTTAAATGCACAGGATTCAAAGCCAGAATTCATGTTAAACGAGCCATTAGAAGGATAAAAACTTTTAAAATCTTAGATTTTATCCCCCAATAGGGGCTTTAAAAAATTTGCAGTACCCTTTTTTATTGAAGGAAGCAACCATCCTGAAGTGTGTCTTAATTATAGGATCATGTAAAAATAGAAATAAATGTTAGGATAGCAGATATTGATTTAAACTTGTTTTTATATTTAAAAAGTAAACATTTTTTTATTTAACTTATAAAAATAAGGGAATGCACTACAGTGGAATATCACTTGTTTTATTAGAACTAAAAGGTACCCACTAAAAAATATGTATATTAGTTTATTTAAAAGTGGCATTGTGTAATAAAACATACCTTCCAAAGTCATGGACGCCCCCTCCCCTACCGATTTTTGCTATAAACTATAATAGAAAAATGCCTTGTTTTAAATCATTGTAATTATCTTTTTTAATTAATATGGTATAAAAGCAATTAAAAAAAGAAAATATCAAGAAAATGCAAGAATCTATTAAATGCTATTACTTGCTGTTAACAATACTTGATACAGTGTGGTTAAAATATTTCCAACGCCTTTGGTAAAGTTGACTGTTTAGACTAATGCAAAGTAATAAATATAACCTTAAAATTACATTAGTAGAAAGGGGAAATACTAATTAATGTTTTTATTGTCACTGATTTTTTGAAATTTTATATGTATTTGTTGGTTTATAGCACACAAATAAAACTAGATTTTTTAATTTCAAGACTTATTTATTTAAGGGGGTATTCTGTTAAAAAAATCGAGACATTTAAGTATATCTCCTTAAAAGGATTTTTCAAAATTCGAGTTATTTTAAAAGGTATAGCTAACGTTATTGTTTGGCGCAATAAAGCTATAATCGAAAGTTTCGAGCGTCAAGTGCTCCAAAAGAAGGAAGAAGTGCGTGTCTTTCGAAAAGAAATTCGTTAAGTATTCAAGTAGGCCCGATATATACAGCCAGAATCGCTGATTAAAGAAATGTAAGTTATTTGTTAGACTACCTGAAACCTAACCTCATTATACCTAGAGAATAGTACCACTTATATATTTATAAAAAAGGGTATTGAAACGCTGTGGACTTTGAAGACTGGATAAGTACCGTTTTTATTTGTTTATTTTAAATTGAATAATATAATCTGTTCATATTCTTTTGACAAAAATACCTCAACAAAAATGTAATGCATTGGTTTAAAATGTCGTTAATCATAATTACTTACCACGTCTTTTTCCCAAACGATAATAAACAGATTTTAGACCTTCGACCTGTTTTTCCCAGATGTTTTTTTGTGTTAATTGAAGCATTATAACGGTGTAATTACTTTACATTTGATATGTTGCATATTTAATTTACTTAAACAAATGTATCTTCCATTGGAATAGAGAAAAAGCAATTGATTTTCTGTTTATGCTCTGAATAAAATAAATTGGGGAAACAAAAAAATATTGGAACTTAAAGTCGGCGAACAGTAGGCTATTTAAACCGTCAAATTCTATTCGGTCTTCTGAGTCAGGACGGTTTTGGGGGTCATCGTTATTCCCTTTAATAAAAACACGACTGTCTATGCCGTCACAAACTATATGGATGATATGGATCCTGAACAAACTGTCCTATTAAGCTTGCCATAATCCAAAAAATTGTCCGATTAGAGGCAAATTTTGATGGGCGAAATTTATCAATGTGTTAGCTCCTGTATTGTTATGACGGGATAGCCGTTCAGATTTACATTAAGTCCCCATTAGTTGGTTAAAAATTGCTGAGGGGAGGGACTCTTCCCTGTATTTTTGGGTAATTTTAAAATGCCCAAACCATAATATGTTGATAAATACATGGATATAATGGAAGATAGCCTTGTAAATGAAGGATAGAAATGTTTTTTTTTTGCTTGATACATGTGTTTGGAATTGTTAGTTTTAAAGAAAATGCCCTATTTAAAGTCTGTAATTTCAAGGTTTGCTTAACGCCCCAGGGGAAATTCTTTTATAAAGATTTGGTCCCAAAAAAACCCTCCAAAAAATGCCCCAATCACCCGCTTTCCCTTAAGTTCTTGCATTTGAGAAAATTCGGCGCCTGCATCCAAAAAAGAAAAACTTGCTTCCAACGTTGTCGAGGGTGTTGGAAAGGCAATATTAGGAAGAACACCTCGTCAGGTGCAAGGGATGTTCAGATAAGCCCCTTTATGCCATATTTTTTAAGGGTTATCATGGACGAGTCCGGTAAAGAATTTAATTATATACCAACGACCTTTTTTTGTCTTTCAAGTGTAGAATTCAATATTTAGTTAGTTTTTCCTAACACTTCTAATTTATTTGTAATAAGAATGCATTTCTTTGTTTAGATGTGTTATAAACGGTTATAACCGTCGTGAGCATTTACGTTTAAAAATTTTATGCAGATGCACCGGGCGGCGATAGCCGTATATAAAAAACGTAAATCGTGAAAATTTTACTTATTATCAACCCCAACATCGTAAACACATTAAAAATTATTAGACCAGCAGCATCTAAAAAACTCTGGAACGTTTAAAAGACTTCTGTCGTCACAAGCCGTTTTTTGGGGTATGTCAAATTTAAAGGGCGAGAATATACTTTAAATTGTATTTACGCCGAAACAATTTTTTTTCTCGGGATATTTTATAGATTTTTTTAACGGGAAAAAGAAAAGTTTAAAATTTGTTTTTTTTTAAAATTTATGCAAAGGCCCATTCTTAATACACGCCCTTTTTTTTCATAATTTTTCTCCCGGGGCTCTTTTGTCGTTTTTGCAATTATTTTTTAAAAAAAGTCTGGTTTCAAACGGAATTTACATTTACGAGCACTCGGAGTTACCCGTCTGGGGCTAAATTTTTTAAGATGAAAACCCCCCCACTGGGGTCGCAAATTTTTCTGAGTAGGGGTTCGTCCGTGAATGGAAACTGGGGTCAAAAGCGGGGGTTCAACCCTGAAGGGGGGGGTTAAAAATATCAGGGCCGCGAAATCATAGTACATTTAAAAAAAAATTGGGAATAGATTGTAAAAAAAAATCGTTTATGCTATTCGGGGGGTTTTTTTTAGCCAAACAGCCTTAAGAGATCGGCCCTTACCCCAAACCTCCATATTTTATTGAAAGTGTTCAGTAGTTTGCAGATTTTTAAAAGCATCAATTAAAGTTTTTTTTGGGCCCCGTTTGATCCAACAATTATAAAAAATTTTGGGGAAAATTTCCTTAAAAATTCCCCAATGTAGCCAATCATTTTTGTTTTTTTCCCATTTTAAGCATTCCTTTTTGTGCTAAGGGCCCTTTAAAAAAGGTTTTTCAAAGGCCCCAAGGAAAAATTGGGGCCCCTTTTTTTTGAAATGTACTTTTACTCTCTACTGTATAGTATCAACAGTTTTTTTTAAAAAATGACAAACATTTTGAAATAAATTTAAAAAAAAAAATTTTTTTTTTTGGGTTAAAATATGGTTTAAAAAAATTATAATTTAAGGATTATAGTACAGGCCTGATTTTTTTAAAAGGAGGAGAATTATTTTTAAATATAGTATGTCTACTATAATTATAGTATGGTTGCTAACCCTGGATAAAAAGTATTTTTATGTGTAAATAGGGCGCAAGACAATATTACTAACTAAGTCGGGCTCAAGATTAATTTTATTAGAATTTAGATTTAAGGAATGCAATTGACGCGAATTAATTCGCCGCGATAACAACCCCAATATTTGGGCATAGGCGGTAAAAAAATTCGCCTCCCCATCACACTGGCGGAATTTTCCCGGGCATGGGGGAGTCAAAATTCTGTTCCCTAACTTTTTTCACGAAAATTTCACAAGATATTTTTTCTTTTGATTTTAGGGGGAAAAATTGGGGTTCTTCAAACTCGGGAAAAAGAAGCAATACTATTTTGGGGGCTTTAGAAGATTAAAATTAATCATTTTAGGGGAAATTTATAATTTTATGAATTTGGGGGAATTTTTAAAACTGTAGTCCCCAGGAAAAAAACAGAAAATTTTTCAATTTTTGGGGATAAACCAAAAATGGAAAATGACAAAAACCGTCTATTAAATAGAAAAAAGTTACATTTTGGTTTAAGTGGTGTTTTTTTTTTTTTAAAAAAAGCATTGGGCACGTGACTTTAAAATTTTGGGGAAAAAAACCCCATTGTAAAAAAAGCGTGCATGTTTTCAAATTTTTTTCGAACTTGAGGAAATGACCAACAAGATATCGATTTGAACCCCAAAAGAGTTTGAGGACAACAAAGGGGGAAAAGCATTTAACAATATACAAGGAGGCAACTTTTTTCTTATTTTTTTATAATCTTCTATTAAATCGTATCAAATCGGATATTTCTTCACAAACTCATAAATTTTCCCCGAAAAAACCATTTTTAATTCGAAAAAACGAAAAAAAACGGCTGGTCGCAAAAAAAAATAAAATCGCTGCAGTTTCGTTATCCCCAAGCGAAATTTTTCGCGCCAGTATGTTGCTCCCCGAAAACTGAAGAACTTGAGTCGACAAAAATTTCGCGACCCAAAATTTTTCCGTCGCCCCGAAATTGCGTCAATGGTGCACCTTTGGAATGCACCCCTGACGCAATTAAAAACGCCGCGATAACGAAGCAATTTTTTCCGACATGGGGGATAACAAAATTCGCCTCTCCTATCACATTTGCGCGAATTTTCGCCACATAGGCAGTCAAAATTCGTTTTCCCTTAAAATTTTCCCAAAAATTTTACAAGATATTTTTATTTTTTATATATGGAAGGATGGATTTTAAGCTCTAAAAAAAGGGGAATACTATTTTGGCCCCTTTTTTGAAGATGAAAAATTAAATAAGGCATTCTAATCATTTTTGTTAATATTTTTTTTCCCAAAAAGTGCGGGAAAAAAATTGGTTTTAAAAAAAGACAAAAAGCGTCTATTACTTTTTGTGCTAAACTTGGTGTTTTTTTTTTTTTGGGAAAAAAACTGTGGACACAGAAAAATTTGGGGAAAAAAAAAAAAAGGCGAATTTCATACACTAATGCCAACTGCGACTAGATGAAAAGCGTTTTTATAAATATTTTAGAATGGACATTAATTGTTTCGATGATATTTTTACCTAATAAAAAAGACGTAAAAAAAAAATATTCCAATTTACAAAAAACCCTTTTTTTAGCAGAAGAAAGACAAATTATTTTTAAATTGTATATTTTTTTTTAAAAAAAAACTACAACTTTTTTTTATAAGGTTTAAAAAAAGTTAAATAATTAGCGGCTGAATTTTATTCTTTTTTAAATCGTAAAAATTGGGGTATTTCTTCACAAACTCTTTAAATTTTTAGAAAAAACCATCTTAAATTCGCAACGAAAACGAAAAAAAACGGGCCCCGGGCGCGAAAGAAAAAAAATCGCTGGAGTTTCGTTTCCCAAAACAAATTTTTTGCGCCAGTATGTTGCTTTGTATACGCCGAAGAACCTTTAGTCGACGAATTTTTTGGGGAGGCGAAAATTTCGCCGTCGCACCGAATTATTTGCGTCAGTGTGTGCATTCCTTTAGACATTAAAAAAATTAAAAAAAGAACAACTTAGATTTTTTTAAACCAAAAAAATCACAAAAGGGGGGGTTATCATTTCCCCACTTAAGTAAATTTAAATAGTGCTACTGTTTATAATTAACAAAAAAATTTTTAACGAGTTTTTTACTGAATAATCATCCAATAAATTAAAGTATTATAAGTGTCGTTGAGTTTTTTTAAAAATAATTACAATGGGGGATAAATTTTTTTGCACTTTTTGGGGGGGGAAAAAGGGAAAAATTTGTTTCTAAAGTACTTTAGATTTTTTTTTTTTATTTTGGTTTTTTAAATAACTTTTACAAATATTTTTCCGGGGATACGAGAATATACAGGGGGTTAAAAAAATGCACGGTAAAATATCAGGGGATGATTTCATTGAAAAATATAAAAGAAGTTTTTTTAATATGGGTCCGAAAACAAACTCTAAGATACCGGGCTAAAAAAAAAAAAAGGTTTTTTATCATCCTAAATCCCCCGAGCCGATTTTCGGGGCATTTGTCAGACAAATTTTTAGTGACAAGGGCCTAATTTAGACCTGATTAAAATTAGTAAGTCCAGTGACGTTTTAGGACTTTTCCCAAAAAAAAAAAAAAAACATTTTTCAATTTCTATTTTTTTTTTTTTATTAAGCCTCAAAAAATAAATTTTTTTTTTTTTAAAAATTTTTTTCTATGTTGTTTTTTTTTTCGAGAAAAAAAAAAGCCAATTCATTTTAAGGCTGGGGATTCCATGAATAGTTAGCGAAGTTGCAAATTAAATTTAATTTTTTAAAAAGTTTTTTTCCCTTTTGTATTTCAAGTAAAATTTTTTTTAAAAAACTGTTTTTAAAACATAAAGGAAAAAAAAGGCCCTTTTAACTCTACTTTAAAATTTATAATTTAAAATTAATTGCCCAAAAAATAACCTAAAATTGACGTACAATTTAACATATTTATTATTTTTCTAAACCTCCTGTTTAGCTTCCTTTTTATAACCCCTATAAATCTGAATATACAATCAATAATAAAGTTGCCTATTTTGTAAGTAAGATAAGAAAAAAATTATTAAAATATCTCATGTTACCTTTTCCCCCCGTCATCCTTTTTTCTTGAAGGTTTTTTTTTAAAAAAGGTTTTAGATCACTAGCCTTTCTATGTTATTACGCGTACGCCCAATTTAAAACTTTTTTTTTCAATTGTAAAACCCCAAAAAATTCCCCTTAATTTTTTTAATTCACACCGTGGGTGTCTTGAGAAAAAAAAGAGGCAATCAACAAAAGGATTTGGGGTTTGGAGGTTTATAAAGAAAGAAAGAAAGACATCTGCAGTCAGCACGTTCAACAGTCTACATAGGCTAGGGAAGAGAGAAAGAAAAAAATAGAAAATTTTTGGAAATTTTTTCCGAAAAGTCTGTAAAAAAAAGCATAAAAATGACACTATGTGGATCTCTAATGGGAGTTACTAAGAAAACAATATATTGGTATATTCCTTTGAGCAAAAACTTATACCTTCAAGACAGCGTCAAGCATTTACAGCTTGTCGGATAGCAATAGATGAAGGCCCCTTAAAGAGTGAACTCATTAATAAAGAATGGCTCTTTTTTTGGGAAGGGGTTACAGATGGGGAATATGGGTTTTTTTGTTTGGGCACTTTTTTTTTCTATTAAACCATTATATTTAAAAATATTACTTTGTGGTATATTCAGTTTTTAAATTTTTTTCACCTCTATAATGGGGATGTATTTAATTGTTTAAAAAATTTTTTTTTTTAAAAACGCGTTTTTCTTAAATCGAAACTCCTTACCCTTTTTTTATTTATTATTTATGGATGTGGGGCAGAAAATGGTTACGGCCGATAAATCGCGTTGTTAAATTTGAATGGACTTAGCAATTGTTGAAAGTTAACAACGGTTTAGAATGTATATATATATATATATATATATATATATATATATATATATATATATATATATATATATATATATTTTATATATATATATATATATATATATATGTATATATATATATAAAACATATATGACAACAAATCACCCCCAGCCTTTTTTTTTTCTTAATTTTAAAAAAAATCCTTTTAAATTTTTGGGGATTCTTTAATTATTATAAGACCCCTTTTTTTGGAATTTATAACATGTTCTTCATTCCCGGGGTTTAATAAACACATCCTTTTTTTTTTTAAATGGAATTTTTTTTTAAAATTTGGTTTTTTGAAAACCTTTTTCTGAAAAAAAATTTTTTTGTCCAAAAATTATGGGGTGCTTTTTTTTAAAAAAAATGGCGATTAAAGATGTCCAAACCCCCGATATTATGCAGTTTTGGGGGAAAAAAAAAAAATGAAAAAAAAAATTATTATTTTTAATTTTTTAATTTTTTCCCCAAAACATCTTCGGAGGTTATAATAAAAAGGGTTTCCCGGGAAAGGGGAAAAAATTTTTTTTTTTAAAATGTTCCCAAAATTTTTTAAAATTTTTTAAAATTTTAGGGTCCCCCGTAAAATTTTTCCATACCTAAAGGGAAAAAGGGAAATTAAACCCAAAGACCGCATATTATAAATTTTAGGGAAAAAAAAAAAAAGTTAGAAACATTTAGAAACTTTTTAAATTTTTTTTAATTTAAAATTTAAATTATTTTTAAATAACTATTTTAAACCCAAAAATATTAAAATAAAAAAAAATTTTTCCAAAGAGAGGGCCGAATTTTTTTTTGGTTTTTAATTTTTTTAACATTTATTTTTTTTCCCCCCAAAACCCGCATAATGTGCAGTCGTTTGGACATCTTAAACCCCCATTTTCTCAAAAACTAATAAAGATAGGTATGGGGTATTATACAGATTTTTTATCAGGAATGACCCGTGGAACCCCAAATTTAAAAAAAAATACAGGTGTTGTTTTAAAATTTTTTAAAATAAAAATTTTGAAAAGTCCTTTTTTCCCCCCCTTCCGGAAAAACCCGGAATATTTTTAAATTTTGACCTCCACATACAGAGTTTAAAAAAAAATTAAATTAAAAAAAAATTTTTTTATATCATTTATTTTTTTTCCCCTAAAACTGCAAAATTTTCGGAAATTTCGACACATTTAATCGCCATTTTTTTAAAAACTAGCAGAGATAGGTATAGGATATAATTTAGTTTTTTATCAGGAATGATCCTTAGAAACCAAATTTTTTTAAAATATGGGTTTTCCCTTTAAAAAAAAAACAAAGTTGATGTCGTTTCCGGTTAAAGGGGAATGATAGGCACATCTTATAATATCCAAAACCCAAACTTATAATATAATATGAAAATTTAAAAATTTTAAAAAACCATATGTTTTTTTCAAGAAAATGAAGGGCTGGGTAGTGATTTCGTTGTCACCCGGTATACACATATATATATATATATATATATATATATATATATATATATATATATATATATATATATATATATATATATATATATATATATATATATATATATATATATATATATATATATATATATCTGCCCCCCTAATTTTCTTAAAAAATTTTTTTTTTTTAAATTAGTACGCCCAATTTGGGGTTTTTGAGAAAAAAAAAAATAATTTCTTTTACTTAAGTCAAGTTATTTGTGCCCAAAAAAAAGGCAAATTTTATGAGTCTTTCTTATATATATATATATATATATATATATATATATATATATATATATATATATATATATATATATATATATATATATATATATATATATATATATATATATATATATATATATATATATATTATATATATATATATATATATATATATATATATATATATATATATATATATATATATATATATATATATATATATATATATATATATATATATATATATATATATATATATATATATATATATATATATATATATATATATATATATATATATATAAAATTTTATACTTTAGTTTGATTTGCCAAAATCGTGTCAATGCCAAAATATTATTTTACTTTATTTATTTGTATATATTTGTAAATATTAGATTTGATTAGCTCATGCGCCCTATTGGCGTATCACACCATATTATGTGTATTGTTTAATTGTATATTTGTTTAAATAAAAACTTGTGTACAGTTACTCTCCTCTTTGTATCATAAATGGTTATGGTTTTTTTACAGGGCGTCCATAAAAAACCTTTAAATGCACCTATGTGTTTTGGTCATCTTGACGAAGAGATTTTCTCAACTACATGGGGGAACCCCGAAATTTTCCCCATAAGAAAAAAAAAAAAATCATATCCTTTCTCTTTTTTTTTAGGGCTATTACAAGAGCTTTTTTTTGAATTGGTTCTTTTTTTTAATCTATCGAAAAATGAAATGGGAAAATATTCCCGTGCATCTGATTTTTTTTTGGCCAAAAAAAGTTGCAAAAAATTATGAAATTCTGAATGCCGTCCCTCTTCTTCCAAATAATGTTAAGTTAACTTCAATTAAAGGTTTTTTTAGGAAAGTGAATTTCATATACCCTACAATACAAAAAAAAAAGTTTCTGGTTAATTTTTTTTTTTTTAAAATAAATATATGTGTACAGTTAAATTCTTCTTTAAACAAATTATGTTACAGCATGGTATATTAATAAAAGAACGGTGGAACATTCCGTTATAGAAAAGGATTTACCAAATTTTACAGAGGGTAGGGAAACCAAAAGGTCAAAGTTTACATGCCGAGAGGGGCCTTTATCCTCTAAGGGTGGAATTTGTTTATTACATTTTAACTGGGGGAACATGAAAAAAATTTTTTGAAAATACTAATACATTATTTTCTAAAACTAATTTTTTTTGAATTATTCGCGATTGAAAAAAAATTTTTTACAAAAAAATCGACTTTTTTTAAGGGTTTTTGCAAACAACTCTAAAAAAATGCATTTTATCAATGAAAGAAAAATTTAGCTTAAAAAAAACCAAAAAAAAGTCAGTTTAAAATTTTTTTACAACCAATGGCTTATTAATGGTTAGCTTTGTTCGTCAAATGCTAAATTTGAAAGATTTAAATGGAAAATGGAAAATAAGGGGAAATTTTTTTTTTTTCAAAAAAAATTATAAGTTTTTTTTTAAAGTATATAATTAAACCTTTTTTTAAAAAAGTCTCTAGCATAAAAATTCAAGAGTTAGATGGGTTGGTCCCTACCATTCCTACAAAAAAGTTAGTGAAACAACTCCAAATTACCCCCCCAATTAAAATTTAAATTTTCCCTTTCTGCGATTCTTTTTATATATGTATTATTAATAATCCTAGAAATTTCCCCAATTTAAAATAAAATTTTTTAAAAAAATTTGGGGAGTTAAAAGGGGAAAACGATTTGTCGAATTTTTTAAAAAAAAAAACCCTTTTTTCTTTAAAATAACCCAAAAAAATACTGGAGATAAAAAAAAATGCTAGAGTACCGAATTATCCTTTTTTGATAACAAGATTTTTGTTTGCTTAGATTTTTGTACAAAAAAATTTTGGGAGATATGGCCGCTTAAAGCCTCTTTTGGGCGAGCACTACCTTATTCAACCCTTTAAACCACCCCTTTTTTAAATGGGGGTTAAAAAGGGGGTTAAAATTTTTATACCTTTAGCTCTTAAAAAACCATACAAAATTTTTTTTAAAAACTTTTTATTTTTAACTGAAGCCGTTTTTTTTTTTTTTGAAAAATTCGAATAGCCCACTTCGAAGCATAACTACATAACCGGTATACTTTATATTTTTTCCGGTATAATTTTTGTATGTTATTTCTTTTTTTATTTATATCTTTAAATTAATTTTAAAATTAATATTTCGGGGCGTTTTTAGTTAAAAAAATTTCATAATAAAAATTTGTAGTATTTAAAAAAAGTTATATTTTTAATTAATAAATCTGTCAAGTTTTTAAATTTTTTGGGATTAATCTTTTTTTAGAGCTATAGTAGGGGTTGATTTATAAGTATGTATGATCAATTAATCATTTTCTAGGGTAAATTTTTTTTACTTTTTAACCTAAAAGAGTTTTTTTTTAACGGTCAAAATATTTTGAAACTGTATTTCAAAGCATGAAACAATCATTTTCAACTAATCCAAACCAAATTTTACCCATTTTAGGGTTTAAGATGTTATTGAGTAGAGGATACGATGAGCCAATTCTAAATTTTTATGCAAATCAATGCAGGACAAAAAAAAAAGCGGTTTTTCCATTTTTTGAGCTTTATTTTCTGGACTATATACAGAACGGGGGTTTAAAATCCGTTAGCCTATTAGGGTAAAATACCAGTCCAGTTAACTGTTAGCTTGTTTTTCGCACAGGCCTCTACAAAGAGCTTGAATATTGACTTCCCCAATGTGAAATAAGAGTGGTCCCCACTAGTGGTCGCAAGCGGGGGCCCGGGGTTTCGATAATACTGAGAAAAGGCCCCCAAGGGGGGGGATTAAAAAAACCGTTATTAATTTTATGAAAACAGGGTTTTTTTGGGATTTTCGGAATAAAGTAAAAAAAAAATTTTAATTAGTTGTACCAATAATTTATATGTCTAATTAATTTTTAAAAAATCAAAAAAGAAAAAGGTTTTTTTTGAAAACGGTGGCTCAAGGTGAAAAAAAAATTTTGACATGTTTTTGTTTTTGGGATGTTCTTACCTTTTTTCAAGCAAAGATGAAATGGCTGTGATAAAAAAAAAATAGGATTTAATTTTTTTTTGGTGGTTATAAAAAAAAGGGGCATAAAAAACAGGTCAGGAGATCAACAAGCATTTAAATATTTACTTTGATTTTGTTAAAGATTAGTTAAGAAATGTTAAATGTCAATTTCAAAAGTATTTTTATTGAAGCTGAATAAAAGTAATATATTTTTTGTTAAAAAAAATTAGGGGAAATGTGTTTTCAAAATTTTATCCTGGTCAAAGTCTTTGGGGGTAATGGGGTACTTTTATTATGTTTTGCATATTAAATATATGCTTTGGAAACGACTATTTTGATTATTATTTCAATATTTTTTTACTGATTAAATATTATTAAAAATAGTTTTTTAAATTTTTTCTTTTTTAAAAAAAAAATTTTGTTAATCTAGAAAATAATATATTTATTTTTCCCCCCGAAACCCCCATCCAACCACTTAACTATCATAAAAATCAATGCTTATAGTTTTTAAAGGCATATTTTTATAACTTGTCTCAAAATAAAAGTACCTAAATACCAAAAATTTCTAAGGTTAGTACTGAAAATACCCGTTTTTTAAAAAATGGTTTGGTATTGCGACCCCTAGTATGCACATGCGTTGCTACTTTTGATATTTTGGGGTTGTGCAAAAACCCAAAATTTTTTTTTGGGTTTTCCAAAAGCGTAAAGAAAAAATCCCTCTATGGCCCCGGGATTAAAAGTTTTATATATATATATATATATATATATATATATATATATATATATATATATATA